>JABUQX010000606.1:0-12500 GCA_015478945.1 Trachelipus rathkii | reverse complement strand
AAACACACTCACAAAGCCACAAACACACATTATAATTTATATATATATATATATATATTATATATATATATATATATATATATATATATATATATATAATATATAATATATGATATATATATATTTTAATTCTCGTTTTAAGTCACCATTCAGCTACTAGGTTATATCAGAAAATATATATATATATATATATATATATAATTATATATAATATATATATATATATTATTATATATATATATATTATATATATATATATAATATATTATTCTTCTGAAATATATATTATAAATTCTAAATTTTTTATAAAATCTATTTTGTCCATTTTGCCTACCCATTTTACCCAAAAAACCCTGGGTTTTTTAATAAAACCCGGGTGGGCCGGGCAATTTAAAAAATCCCTGGGTTTTTTGCAACCCTGATTATAGGGTAAATTAGGTTTACGGAGTTATGAAACTATTAAACAAATAAGTGGGATAAGTTGGACATTCGAAGAGTTAGACGTCTTTTTGAAATATAGTCAATCTGAACTAGTAGTATTGAGATATAAGTGAGCAATGATCACAAATAGAGCTGGAATTTAAAAGAACATTCGTAAAATTGATGTGAGATCATTTAGTTAAAGAGAAAGCTTATATAACCTATACAATACTTGCAAAATTTCATAAAATACTGATATTTTTTAAAATTCTCGTAAAGCGCATTATTTTGTTGTTAATTAAATTAATTAAAGCTAATTCCCTACAAAAAAGTTTATCGCTAGAAATTTAGTGCTATAGTGGCAAAATTATATAAATTTCAAACTTTAAAATTGTGGAGAAGGAGCTGGAGTCAGAGCCGTTAAAAAAATTTACCGGCTTCGCAACCCTGGATATCTGTCTATAATAGTCTTAACGTAAATCCTGTGGAATTTGACTTACGGAAAAAAATGTCTCGGAAAAAATATTTCAGAAAAAAATATCAAAATTTTTCTTAATGAAAAACGTTTTGTAGCAAGACCAAGATTTAATTTTTCTTGAGAAAATCGTAAGACGAAGGGAAAGCACATGAACATTATTTCGCTACGCATCCCAAAGCATTAAAGAAGAAAAGAATATCATTAACGGAGCAAAGTTTTCGAGGGGCGAGGTGTCAGCCTTAAGGTCTCGCAGATATGTGACATTAGAACTGTTGTTGATTTTGGAAGTAGATTTGCGCGCAAAAGTTTTAGACGACTTTAAGTTATAAAGTCCCCGTATGTGCGCACCTTCAATGAAAAGTCCCTGAGTGATCTTAAAAATTTTTTTGACTAACCGAACCAAAACGCGAGGGTTCAGGAAGGGGAACATTGTAAAACGAAGTCTTAAAATTATAAAATGATATGGAGCCCACAAAAATATTTAGCATGTATTCCTCATCATAAATGCAAATGATTGTAAATACTTTATACTTTGCTTTATTTATGCTTTATTTATAGTGTACTTGGAATACAATGAATAAGCTGTGAACAGGTCTTCCTCATTTAAAATTTAGCTTAATTATTTTAAAAACCCTAAGAGAAAAACTAAAGAGGTCAAAAGTGGTTTTTTATAACTATTTTATTTTGTTTTTTTTATTTTATTTAACTTAATGTTTGGAATTTTTCTTTTGTATAACTCTGTAACTTTTAGATAAATATTGTTGCATATGAAATGTTTTTTTTTTCAAGCTTTATTAGGTAACATAACATTTTATACTTTTTTTATTTTGGGCTAATGTTGTGTTCTTACTTTGTGTCATAATTTAAAATATAATAATTTATTTTTTTAATAAACTTTCCAATTTATGTACAAACCTCTTGCAGATCAAAAGTTGTAAGTGTTAGAAAAAAAGAAGTTTTTATGGATTGAATTTAGATAAATTTTGGAAATTAAGGCTATCTCGCTCACAGAAAATTAATTCGAGTAAATATTTTCCTAAAAACAAAAAAAAACAAAAAAAAGTGAGACTGTGTTTCGGTTGAAGAAATTAATTTATTAGCTAATAAAAATCAGAAAAGAGAAAACAATTATATTGATATTGTGAATACTGATTTCATTCTTTAATTTGTATAATTGTTTTTTTTCTTCGATTCTTATTTTTCTTGGATCTAATATTAATTATCATCACTCGAAACCACAGTCCTCAACGTTTTTTTTGTTTTTTTTTGTGTTTTTTATTTTTAGAAGATATTTTCCTTTCTATTAAAAATTGTTCATCTGAAATGGAATTTTGGAGAGACATAAACTATAAAAATAATATATATACTATATAGTACACTTTAAAATTAACGTAAAAAACATTTAAGGGCCTACGCTTCGCTCGGGCACGTAAAACGTTACTTTTTTTATTCTGGAGATGGTGGGCAAAATAATTTTCAGTTCCTTAAGCGAAAATTTTTTGTCGGAAGGCAACAAAAATAATTACGGGATTGTTTATAAAGGAATTGATATTCAGGTATTCAATCTATTGTATAATAGTTTCTTTTCCTTGTTCTTAATTTTTTATAGTCTATATTTGGAGTTATCATTATTATAGAAACGATCAGTCCCCGTTTTTTTTATTTTTTTTTTGTTTTTTTGGTTTTAGAAAATATTTTCTTTAGTTAATTTAAAAAATAATTTGATAGAAGTTGGTCTCTTATATTGGTTATTCTTGAGAACCATACATTCGTGATTTTTTTACCACTAAATTGGTCTTTCCACTATATCCATAGTCACATCTTTAAATTTTTACATTTATAAAAAGTAATTACCATTTTTAAAGGTATTCTTTTCAAAGTACGTGAGTAGGGCTGAAATTACAATTTTTATAGTCGTATTAGTTTCAATTCTTTAATTTCATTATTTGTTTCAGCTGTTAGCAGAAACAAGCTTTAACAACGCAATTTAGGAACAACATAAATAAAGTTATAGTTGGTAAAACCCAAAAAAATTTCCTTATAACGTTTGTACGAAATTTTTTAACTAAATGTTTTTTAGAATTTTTTTTACTAGAAAAAAAAATGGAATTTAGACCGGAACTTAGCATGCTAGGTTGAAGATGCATTGTTTGCCATGTTTATTATTAAAAACTGTAATACTAGCGGTTGAAATTATAAATTATGTGGTCTCACTACGTTTTACTTTTTGGTATCTCATTGGTTATTCAATTTAGAAAATTTTCGATTTCTTTGCACAAAGTGTTTTTCCGATATATTTTATTTTTTTTTTCGGAAAACTTACAAATTTTCTATTTTTTAAAGGAAAATAAATAATTTCAGGTAGGTGAAGTAAGGGGATGGTTAATAAAACCAAATTATCAACTAAGTTTTAATTCTTTAACTTTATTAAAGTTGGATTGAGCTGGCAGCAAGAAAAAATACCCTCGAAAATTTCCACATAGAAGTCAAAAAAACGGGGTATTTTTCTATTAATTTAACATTATTTGCCTTTTCGTTTAATAAACTATTTAGAAAATGTACCAATAAAATTATTCTCTATGAGATTTATGCAAGTTAAATGATAAACCATAAGAGAATTCTTTTTTTTCGGGAGGAATCTAAATTAATACTCCGAATAATATTGAGATATCGTAAACTAAAATCAGTTTTTGGGCCCTCAGGTACTCCTACTTAGTTTGGGGGGCGGGGGGGGCCCAACAAAAGGGGGGGGTTTTTTTTTTTTTTTTTTCTAGACAGTTTCAAATTTCTTGAGAAAAAAACCCTAAGTTGTTCCCTTTGCGTAGGTGATGGAACAAAACGTTCGCTTTTATTTATGAATTTATTCCAAAAAATTTAAATTAATCGTTCCCTTTAGATATATTTTCACCAGAATAAAAAAAACGGGAATTTAGGCCTTAAAACTATGCCCCCACCACCTCAACCCATGTTCAGTAGGTCATAACTAATCGATAGATCGAAATTGCATCGAAGTATGACCATTATTTTTTTTTCTGCGAATTTTTAAAATTCACAAGGTACCTTCTGTCCTGATATTATGCTTTTGGCACAATTTGATTTCTTGTTCCATTATTAATAAGAATTTAGCGGAATTTCCTGGGCGAAGATGCATATTTGTCCCTTTAGTTTGATTTTTTATTATAGCGTTTTTGCAAATTTAATCTTCTTGTTCCCTTTATTAACAAGACTTAGGCGCGAAATTTCGCGGTGAAACGATGCATATTAGACAGGGCTTATATTTTCAACTGTACGTTTAACACTATCTTAGGGTACTCCTACGGTTTCGCTCATGGCACGAAATTTTACTCATACTTCTCGGGTAGTGTTAAAATTAATTTTTTTTTGTTACTTTAAGTGAGTTTTTTTCGCGAGAAACCCCAAAAAAAAATATTACGGAATCTAAGTCTATAAAGATTTAATAATCAGGTATTCACATATTGGATATTTTTTTTTCCTTCGTTATTAATTTTTCTTAAAGTGTTAATTATTATCATCATCTATGGCAAAAAGCTTAAAGCTTATACCTTTATCCGTGTACTTTTCATGTTTTCCTCAAAATACGATAGTGACATTTCGGATCTTAAGGGTACCCTCCTACGGTTCGCACGGGGCACGAAATAACGTTACTCTCTACTTCTCGGGAGATGTGCAAAATAACTTTTTTGTTCCTTAAGCGAGTTTTTTTCCGAGAGAAACCAAAAAAAAAATGAATCTAAGTCTGTAAAGGATTGATAATAATCAGTTATTCACATATTGGATATTTATTTTTTTTTCTTCGTTTCTTAATTTATTCTTAAAGTCTTAATTATTATATATATCTATATGCAAAAATCCGTTAAAGGCTATAAGAAACTTGCGTTTTTTTTTTATTTTTTTTTTGTTAGGTTACTCTGAAAATTATTTTTCGTAGAAAACTGAATTTAGGGAGACTAAATTAAAAAAAATATATAACAAGAAAGGAGTTGTAATTACACGTGACACAATGCATTAATTGTTTATTTTTTCTATGTTTTATTTTTCTAATTTTTCATAACTTTTATCCGTGGACTTTTCGTTTTTTTTCTCAAATCCATATAACATACAAATACCCAAACTAACCTAATGACGTAACTTAACACAACTCGACGATCAACGGATATTTTCAGGTGAATCTATCGGTTAGCGTATTTTTTTATTTTAGTGACGTTTATTCTGTTCCGTTTATAAGTCTTTTATCTTACATTTTGAAAAAATTTCGATTTTTCGGGTCGACTTTTGAGGAGCGTTTTTGATTTAGCCTATTATGAGTTTTATAAGGTTCGAGAAACGTCACTATTGGACTATTATTACGCTTAAAAGAACTTTAAGCTAAAAATGGATTCTAACGCGTAGACTTTTATTTTGGGCTTTTACGAACGTCACATATGAGAGGAGTTTTCGAGGTACTAAACTGTTGGTGGATAATGGAAAAGATAACATAAAAATCTTATCTCCAAAATTTTTGAAATATATCATTTGCCACCATTGCAAACGAAATCGGCTGATAAAAAGGCAACTTTAAAACTAATAGGAAGATATAGTAAACTTGCCCTCGAAAAAAAAACTCGCGATTTAAGGAAGAAAATTTATTTTTTTTATCCCGAGGAGTAAAAAGTTACGTTATTGTTGGTGCCCCGGTTGAAGCGTAGTGGGAACTTTGAAGATTTCTTTACTCGATATTTATAAAGAATTGAGTATTCAGGTTCAACTATCATATAACTGTTTTTTTTTTCTTGTCTCTTACTTTTTGATTAATTATTACCGATCATACTTTACCTCGAGTTTTCGTTTTTTCCATCAAAAGATAACCGATCGTGACGCTTTTTGGTATTTAGAGATGATCTTTCGGGGAGGGGACTCAAGATCGAGGCGGGTATTTCCTCTTAACGGCGTCACTATTATAATGACGTTTCTCGATTACAATAAAACGACCTACAATCGGAATCAAACAGAGACAATTTTCAGAGACGAACTATCCAGTTACAGGCAACTTAAATGGCAAAAAAAAGGTAACAGATTGTGGGGTCTTAAAACAAATGTTAAAAAAAATTTCACTTTGTTTTCCGACGGTCGACTTTTTGGGAGAGCATTATTGATTTTAGACTTTCGAGTTAAAACGGTTCCGATAATACGTCCATACGAGTAAAAAATGGCATTCTAAATATGGGTACAAAGTCATATATTTTGGGCATATTACAAAAGTCACTATATTAACAGACGTATATTAGAGGACAGGGGTCGTGCGATATATTATATCCATATTAAAATTAACTAAAAACTTTAAAATTACTCATTTTTTTATGTTTAGTGTTTATTCAATAAATATTTATTTTTCGTAAAAAACTGAAATGGTACATGTAGTATACCAATAAAATGAAGATATATAAATATAACGAAACGGGAAAAATACTCGCTTAAGGAACGAAATTTAATTTTTGCATCATTCCGGAAGTAAAGAAGTACGTTATTTTTGTGCCGATCGAGCGTGAATGGGGACCCTTAAGAAAGAAATGATATTCAGGTTTTCTTCTGTGCTATTTGTTTTTTCTTTTTCTTATAATTAATTTTTTTTTCACGAAACCACAGTCTCACTTTTTTTTTTTTTTTGTTTTTAGGAAAATATTTTTATTTAATTTCCTAAAAAAAAAAAAATTAGTCAAAGAAAATTGGTTTAAAGGAAGGTAATTTATAAAAAAATATACATAGTTTTAAAACATTACATAAGATTGTGTGGATTTTAAGGGTGAACTACTATTAGGTTAATAATATTTTTTAATGTTTTGACCATTATACCAGATAAGCTTTCTACAATGAAATTTTTTATTACTACCGACCTTAAATTGGCACGACTGCCAATTTACCTCGGAAACGTCGTCGTCATATAATGACGTTTCGTAAAAGCCCCAAAAAAATGACTCTACGCGTTTAGAATCCATTTTTTTTACGCTTAGAACGTCGTTAAGCGTATAATAGTTCCAATAGTGACGGTTCATCGGAACCGTTTATAACAGGTCTAAATCAAAATCCCTCTCCAAAAAGTCGACCTCGTGAAAATTTGCGAATTTTTTTCAAATTTTGCGCATGAGAATTTAATATGATATTTATACTGTGGTATGTCACTATAAATATAATTATAGCCTAAAGATAGTTCGCGTGAAAATGTTGCCGTTTGATCGTTTGAGGTCATTTTCAGGGTCCTGAAGAAAGTCATTATAATATAGTGACGCCTCGATGGGACCCGGCCTCGATTTTCCGATGGTCGTCTTGGTCATTACGAAACGTCACTATCGTATTTTGAGAAAAAACGAAAAGTTCACGGATAAAGGTATAGGCTTTAAGCGATATTTTTATACTTAAAAAAAAACTAAGAAAGAAGAAAAATATAATAAATAATAGGTGGTATGTTGTTCCCTCTTTAAGTTTATACTTTTTTTATAATTATTCTTGTGTAACATTTTCTATGATAATATTTTTTTGGGATAATAAGTAAAATATGATGTCTCGGAACTGCGTCGTCATATATGAGTTTCGTAAAAGCCCACAATAAATTCTCTACGCGTTTAGATCCATTTGTTAGAGTAGAATATGTTAAAGCCTAATAATCGTTCAATAGTGACGTTTCATCGGGAACGCGTTATACTCGAAAGGTCTATTCAAGGTCTTCTGTAAAGTTGAGAAACTTTGGAATTTTTTTTTCAAATTTTGACTTATTAGACCTAGGTGGTTGTAAGATAGACAGCAAACGTCAGCTATAATAATAAATTAATAGCCTAAGCAATTAATCGTGATAAACATCAGTAAGCTGTTAAAAATTTTTTGCTGAAGAAACGTATTAATATATATGTGACGCCCTGTGGGACCGATGCCTCGATTTATCCCCTCCGGGTCGTCTCGGTCATTACGAAACTCCCTATCGTATTTTGAGAAAAAACGAAAAGTTCACGAAAAAGGTATAGGCTTTAAGCGATATTTTTATACTTAAAAAAAAACTAAGAAGGAAGAAAAATATATATGAATATAGGTGTATGTTTTTAAATAAAAAATAAAAGTATTTACTATTTTTTTTATAAATTGTCTTCCATCTAAGACCATTTTTCCTATGATAAATTATTTTTTAGGGATAAACTAACAGTAAATATTTTCTAAAAAACACATAACGTGGACTGTGGTTTCGAGTTAGATGAAAATTATTATTAAATTGAGAAAGCTTTAAATGACGTGCGTAACTGACATAATGTATCCAATTCGCAGTCCCTCTTACGTTTCGATCGGGGCACAAAATAATATGATATATATATTCTAATATAGGGAGATGATCAGGGATGAATTTTCGTTCTAAGCGAGTTTTATTTCGAGGGCAGTGTACTATATATATTAATATATATATATATAATTATATATATAATAGAATATATATATATATATATTTATAATAATATATATATATATCTTATATATATTAATATAATATATATATATATAATATATATATTATATATATATTAATATAATTATTATATATATTATAATATATATATTAATCTTATATATATAATATATATATAATATCTTTTTTTTTGTAGTTTAGTCTCCCATTAATTCAGTTTTCTACGAAAAAAATTTTTTAGAGGTAACTAAAAAATATAAAAAATGCACGACGCCATTTCCCTCGAAACGTCGTTGTACATATAGTGAGTCTTCGTAATTGCCAAATATAATGACTATTAACGTTAGAATAGCATTTTATACTCGTAGAATATCGTTGAGCGTATTAAATCGTTATAGATAGAGTATATATAGATACCGATATATAATAAATCGAAAGTCTAACCCATTTACCTCGGAAACGTCGACCTCGGGAAAAAAATTTTGAAATTTTTTTAAAATTTTTGACTTAGACCTTCGCTTATAATGGGTAACGAAGAAGTCAACTAATTAACGAGTAATTAAGCTCAACGATAGTCTCGTGCGTGATTTGCCGTTTGATCGTTTGAGGTCATTTTTAGGGTCCTGAAGAAACGTCGTTATAAATCGTGAACGCCTCAAGGGACCCGCCTCGATTTATCCCCCTCCGAGGTCGGTCTCGTCATAGAACGTACTATCGTATTTTCGAGGAAAACATAAAAGTTCACGAATAAAGTATAGGCTTTAAGCGAAATTTTTATGTAAATGATGATGACAATCTATTAAGACGCTCTTAAAAAAAATTAGGAAACGAAAGGAAAAATATATAATAATACGTGATACCTTTACATATTCTTTCTTGAAAACGTTTATCTTTTTTTTATAATTAGTCTTCCTTTCACAATTTTCTATGATAAATTTTTTTTAGAGAACTAAAGTAAAATATTTTCCTATAAAAAATACAAAAACGTGAGACTGTGGGTTTCGTTGAGGAAATTATTCATTAAGATAAGAAAAAACTTATTGATATGCCTAATACCTCATATCATTTCTTTCTTTTATCGCGCGGTATCATACTTCGATGGGTAGAAACAACTTTAACTTTTTTTACATAAATAAGGGAGATGATGCAAAATAAATTTTCGTTCCTTAAGCGAGTTTTAGTACTATCATATTGTACTATTTCATATCATATTTGCTTTTTTATTTCTTTTTCTTTAATTTCCTAAATAAGGCAAATAAAACTTAATTTAAATTTGACAAAAAAAATTTAAAAAAAATATCCGCACGGCCATTTCTTGAACAGTGTTGTAATTAGTGATTATCGTAATTGCCAAAATAGTATGACTTTCACATTATAGAATCATTACTTTATCGTGATATCGTTGAGCTATTAATCGTTCCTATACGTGACGTTTTCACTCGGACGTTATATACTAACTCGACAGTCTAATAAAATCGTCTCAAATGTCGACTCGGAAAAAAAGCTTGAAATTTTTTTAAATTTTTGACTAGACTTCGACTTATAAATGGTAAGAAGACGTCAGTATGTACACGAGTCATTACGCTACGATAGTTTTGTGCGTAGAAATTTTTGAAAGTTTGTCGTTTGAGGTCATTTTGGGCATGAAGATATATATAATATAGTGACTCGATGGGACCGGCCTCGATTTATGCCTCCGACGGTCGTTGATCTTACAGAAACGTAATATCGTATTTTTGAGAAAAAAATAAAGTTTTACAAATAAAGGTATAGGCTTTAAGCGAATACTTTTATACTTTTAAAAAATATTAAGAAGAAAAATATAAAAAAAAAATATTTAAAATCTTTTATAATATTATATTCTTTTTAAATAAATTATTTTTTTTAAAACATTTCTATGATAAAGTTTTCATCGATAATTCAAAGTAATATTTTCCTAAAAAAACAAATAAAAACGTGAGACTGTGGTTTCGTATGATGAAATTGGTCCTCTTACGCTTCGATCGGCACAAAATAACGGTAGCTTTTTAACTTCTTCGGAGATGATGCAAAATAAATTTTTCGTTCCTTAGGCGAGTTTTTTTTTTTCGAGGGCAGTGTACTATATATATATAAGTATATATATTATATATATATATGATACTATTATAATACTAATATATATATTCTATATATATGATATATCTATAATAATATATTCTGGCTAATATAGAGAATTGATATTTTATTCACATCGATTTATATAAAGATGTTTTTCTATAGTATCTAGAGATAATATATTATAAATATATATATGTATATATCATTATCTTTTTTATAGTTTAGTCTCCATTAAAATTAGTTTCCTGCCAAAATAAATTTTTTGGAGGTCAACTACAAAAAAATTTAAAAAAACCGCACGGAAGGCCTTTCCATTGGAACCGTCGTTGTTAAGATAGTACATTCGTAATTGCCAAAATATATGAATTTATCGTTAGAATCTAATTTTTTCACTCGTAGAAAATACGTTGAGCGTAATCATCGTTCCAATAGTGACGTTTCATCGGGTCCGTTTATAACTCGAAACTCTAAATCAAAATCGTCTCGACAAAGTCGACTCTGAAAAAATTTTGAATTTTTTTTTAAACATTTTGCTTAGACGCTTCCGACTTATAATGGTAACGAAGCACAGTCACTATCTAACGAGTATTAGTTCGTTTGTATGAGGAAAATTAATTATGTTAAAAGCATAGACATTATAATAAGCAGAATACTGAATTCATTTCTTTCTAAGGATCCCGGGTCTTAGCTAGATAAAGAGAGATAATAAAGTTACTTTTTACTTCTCGGGAGATGATGCAAAATAAATTTTCGGTTCTTAAGCGAGTTTATTTTCGAGGGCAAGTGTACTGATCTATACGTTTCATCGATCTTATAGACAAACAGAAATATAATTTTTTTATAGTCTAGTCTCTCATAAAATGTTTTTACGAAAATATTTTAATATACACAAAAAATTTAAAAAATATTAGCACGATGCCCATTTAATATCTCTCAGTGTAAATATTAGTGATTTTTCGTATATGCCAAAATATTATGATTTACCCATTTTAGATCGTCATTATTTCTCGTATAATATCGTTGCGTATTAATCGTTTCCTTATGTGACGTTTCTCGGAACGTTTATACTGAAGTCTAATCAAAGTAGCTTCTCCAAGTCGACCTCGGAAAAAAAGTTGAAATTTTTTTAAAATTTTTCACTTAGATCTTCGACTTATACTAGTAACGAAGAAACGTCACTATCTACACGAGTATTACGCATAACCGAATGTTCGTGGCGTTGCAATTTTGCCGTTTGATGTTTGAGGTCTTTTTTAGGGTCCTGAGAAAAGGTAATTGAATTAATACTACGTGACAACTCGATGGGACCCCGGCCTCGAATATCGCTAAGGGAGCCGTCGTCTCGATGGGACGAAAATAGTATTCTATCCAGTAATGTAGATTGTGAGAAAAGAAACAATAAAGTTCAGAAATAAGGTTATAGGCTTTAGCGATATTTTTATCACTCTATCAAAAAAATTAACAGAAAAAAATATAAAATAGGTCCATGTAAACACATCTTTTATCGTATTTATATTATTTTTTTTAAAAAAATCAGCCTAAATAAAATTGTATGATAAATACTATTATACTTTAGGATAACTAAGGTAAATATGCCTAAAATAACAAAAAAGGGTGAGACTGTCGTTCGTAGTGGATGAGAATTGGGTCGCCTCCTTAGATTCTGATCGGGGAAATAACGGTACTGTTTCACTTCTGTAGATGATAGCAATAAATTTTCGTTCTTAATGCGAGTTTTATTTGAGGGCAGTTTAGCTATTTAGTATATTAATATGAGTATATATATATATATGGATAAGTATGTATATATATAGATACGTATATATATATATATATATATTTTTATATATAATTTACCTATATACTAGTCTTATGATATATGATTATATATATAATATATTTATATATATTATTCTATTATATATTCTATAATATTATATATATATATATAGTAATTATTATATATTATTTATATATCTCGGCATATTTTAATATATATATATTGTCATAATAGTATCTATTAATTATTTTTTATAGTTTAGTCTCATTAAATTCAAT
>JABUQX010000605.1:2500-5000 GCA_015478945.1 Trachelipus rathkii | reverse complement strand
ATGTTTTAGGTAAGTCTGAGTACGAGTTGTACGATGGGTACTGAGGGGTCTGGTGTGGTTATGGTTATGTGATCTGCATAGGTTACGAGTTCGTGAATTTGGAAATTGGGTTGTGTTGGCTGTCAGCTGAAAAGAAGTTAAATAAGAATGGAGACAGAATGGTTCGCTGTGGAATTTCGTTTCTTTATTTTACGGTTTTTAAGATTTGATGTTTGGTGAACATCTTAAGTGCGGTCAGTTATGAAATCAGCTAGCCATTTTTATAATTGTTGTATACAAAACAAATTATAAAATATAACGTTCGTCAACACTTACTAATGTCGATGTCTGGTTATTGTTTTGTGGATGAATTTTATTTAACTGTTTATGATGTTTTGTGTGATGTTTAACTAGAGCTGTTGAGGTGAAGTCGGACTTTTGAAACTATGTGGTGATTTGGGGAGTGAAAGTGGGATGGGATTTTAGTGAGTATGATCTTCTCCATTAGTTTGCACAAGGAGGAAAGGAGGGATATGGGTCGATATAAGGAAAAAGGGAAATTGGGGTCTTTTCTGGGTTTTAATTTTGGGAATTATTATTGCTTTCTCCAGTATGAAGGGTGGACCCAAGATATGGTAAAAAAATTATTTTGTAATGAATTGAAATAGCGGTTGTTCTAAAGTGTTTAATGTGAATTATAGAAAGTTGCTCTGTGCCAGAAGCCGGGAGCTTTGAGGTTTTGATTGATTATATATATATATATATATATATATAATATATATATATATATATATATATATATATATATATATATAGTAATATATATATATATAATATATATATATATATATTATATACTATATATATATATTATATATATATATATATAATATATTATATATATATTATATATATAATATATATATATATATAATATATATATATTGTGTTGTCACTCCGGTGTCGTAGCAGGATGACTTGCCTTAAATTTGATCCGGCCAACCTGAGCAGTCTTCTCATCTATTATCCCAACTTTTCAAATTGCAATAAATATGGTTTATTTACCTTTTCACTAAAAATCTTTTAGTTTACAAGTTTTAACAACAAATTTAAGAAACTATTTCTTCCAGATCTAAGCATCATATCTTTCTGACTTGCAGGGAAATACCTACGCTCCCCTTCATCTAGTGTCTTTAGTGAGAGGATGTTTAAACAAGCTAGCAACATCTAGGGTCATAAAAAGCTGATTGATGTGCTTCGATTATGAACCATAATTATTTGTGAGCCGTAAATTCCAAATATATTAATTTGGTTATATCTATTAAATTACCCATTATCTAAATTTGTAATTTGAACGAATTCTGGTAATTATATTTTGTTTTATTAAACCAGTTAAAACTTTACAAATTTAATGATTCCATTTGTATTAAACAAAACAGCTGTCAAAATTAAAACTCTGCTAAATTTTGATACTACAATATTCTGATTTTTGTTAAATCAAAGATATTATTTATATAAGTTACAAAACTTTAATTTTTCTGCATTTTTCTGAACACTTAGCAGCTTGTCATATAGTGCCAATTTTAACGACCTATTTTGAGTGACCCTCTCAAAAAAAACAATCATTAAAATGTGTTCTAGATAAAAGTTTTAGGTATGTGCCTCCTCTGAATAATATCCAAAAATAATACAAATCTGTCGGTGTAGATTTTTTAGCGGTTATATAGAAAAAGTTTTAAATAAATGGTGTGTTGTAACTCCGTCTAATTTTATTTCAAAATACTCGTAAAAATTGGATGAAATTAAAGTCATTGGAGTGAAATTTCAATGTTGATAAAACTTCACAAAGAGATACTTTTTATTTTTTAGTATGGTTTTAAAACCTAAAAATTTTTTAATACAAGAGATACAACCACTCAAAATCAACCGTTCAATCTGGGACCATATGTCAAATGATTTGTATCTAGAAAAAAGCTCTAAAATTTAGAGTAAAAACTTAAAAAAATTAAAATTTGGAGTAGATAAAATTGCAGCCAGTTTAACAAACCTTTAATTTAGAGTCTAAATTAAAGGTTTGTAACTGACCAAATTTTATCTACTCCAAAATTTCTTAAAAATTTGGTTAATTGTAAAAAAAAAAAAGATCAAAAATTCAATTTCAACAATGTTTTCAATGTTTTAAACATTGAACTTGCCCTTTAATTTAATACCTACAAGAGTACACTTTGATGCATTTTTAAAATATTAAAAATCTATTAGATTTCCTAAATGGATCCATCAGTAAAAATATAGTAAAATCTCACAATTATTATGCATGCGATGTATTAAGATGTGTGCATTGTTTCCCACACTTGTAATTAAAGTTGAAATTAAATCTAACTATTTCTCAAGCTAAAGAATGGATTATTCTGTATGAAAATACAATATTCAGATATTTGAGGGGGAAAAATGATTCGTTCTGTTAAAGAAAAATAACGCTGAAGGAAGAGCATATTAATTTTTTTTTTTTTTTAAACTGACT
>JABUQX010000604.1:45000-48238 GCA_015478945.1 Trachelipus rathkii | reverse complement strand
ATATTTCATATATACATTTGGTTTTTATATTACCTTTTCAGTATAAATGAATATAATTTTTATTGTTAACGTCATTGTGAATCATGGAGGCTAAGGAAGCGGTCGATAAATATTACTTTGATGTGAAGCAGCCATACAGTTATGGTGGTTTTTCAAGGTTTGCATCAAAGTTTCCTCAAATTAATAAAAAAGAATTGAAAAAATATTTAGAAGGTGAGGATGCTTTTACCCTACATAAACCTATACGAAAAAAATTTCCAACACGGAAAACTATAGCCCCACATTTAGATAACGTATGGCAGTTAGATTTGACAGATATGATAAAATATAAATCTTACAATGATGGGTATCAATATATTCTTTTTGTGATAGATGTATATTCCAGATACTTATGGTTAAGGGTTTTAAAAGATAAAAAATCAAAGACTGTTGCTGCAGCAGTCAAAGAAATTATAAATGAAGATGGTAGATATCCTCAAATGATATGGACAGATAAGGGTACAGAATTTTTAGGTAAAGAGTTTCAAGAAATAGTTACAGAGTATGACATAGGGTATTACAACACATTTTCAGTTAATAAAGCTGCAATAGTTGAAAGAGTACAAAGAACTATAAAAGAAAGAATACATAGGTATTTCACGAAGATGAATACATTTAAATATTTCGATATACTACAAGACCTGGCTTACTCCTATAATCGGTCTTATCATAGAACACTTAAGAATACCCCTATAGAGATGGTGAAGACAAAACCTGCTGTACCTATCAACTCAATGGGAAAAATAAAAGATAACACGGGTGTTAAAGTAGGAGATTATGTGAGAGTATCCAGGACTGATGAAAATTTCAGAAAAGGGTATGAAGCCGGTTGGTCGCGAGAAGTTTTTAAAGTAGATACCATCAGAGAATTCCCTAGAGACAGGTTAAAATTATACTATCTTGAGGATTTAGATGGTGAAAAAATAAAAGGAGGATTCTATAAACAAGAAATACAGAAAATACGATTTGACCCTAAGAGTCACGAGTATAAAATAGAAAAATATTAGGATCTAAAGGGAAAGGTAAAAATGGGTAGGTTACCCAGTGAAGTTTAACAGTTATATAAATGCTAGCGAAATTAAGAAACATTGATCAGTTTACTTTGGGAACATGGAGAGTGAAGATCATTTCTATTTAACGTTGCCATCATCGGCTTCTATGGACTTATATCCGGAAAATAAAATATCAGACTTTACTACAGAGTTATTGAGTCCTATAAAACTCGAACGAGAAATGTACGAGTGAGGTATGCGAAATGCATACATGGATGGCGCGTGTAAGAGATCATGCCGAGAATCACCATACGGGATTAATATTTGTAGAAGTATTGAGAATGTTTTAAAAGTTATTAAAATTTTACAGATATGAGTGTTATCGAGAGACCGGTAGAGAATATTTCTTTGAAAAATTTATAAACAGGATCCGGCTCTAACTCCGACTCGATGTGTTCGTAGATTTGAACAAGCAATTTAAATCAAGTCGTATATGTAAAGAATTTATTATTTCTAGTAATAGAACATTCAACGAGACAAGTGTTCACCTTAAAGTCTCAAAGCTCTATAAACTGAAAGATAGAAGTTTAATTTAATTTTCCACACTTCCAGATGCGTTTCGTTAAATGGTAGTACTTGACGTGATATACAAAATACTCGAAATTAGCAATATTTAAGCGCCTCTAAATGAAATTAATTACTTTATTCCTACGATGGAGAGTATAACATGCTATGTAGCAAAAAAGCAACACCGATGATTCATTACATTTTGTATGCGACCTCAAAGATGTTACATGACCCCAAGTGTAGAGTATGTTACAGCTATTGTTAGAACCTCAGTAGTTGGAACGATAAGGCTCAGTTTACTAAGAGTTGATACATTTTCCTAAAGAGACAGAGTTATAAGTTTTCCTAGTGTACAATATATACAGTACCTTTGAATAATGAACAATTTAGAACCGTAAGAGTGTTTATAAGAGATGTCGAAGGGAACCCTTTCCCTTTCACACCTGGTACACCTGTGTGTAAAGTACATATACGGAAGAAGCTCTGATAGTATAAAAAAGTCTAACTCGTAAATAAGTACCTGTGAAGCAATAATTATGACTTTTGAAGATCATTTCGATTTAACGCTACCTTCTTCGGCCTCTATGGATCTACATCCTGAAATAAAATAGTCTGACTTAATACAGAAATATGAACCTATAGCTCTCGAACCGAGAAATTGTTTGAAGCAGCATTAGGAAATAATTCTTGACGGCAGTATAGAGAATGTAACCAGTCCTAGGGCTGCATTCATGATTTATAGAGGTATTGATTTTGTAAAAAACACTTTTAAATTGCGTAACACGGCCAGTTTACATATACAGAAACGTGATGGTGTCGAATATTCATTGAAAGGTTTACTATAAAGCGAGGGTTATACAAATCTCTCTTGGATGTACTTAGATACTTTAATAACAAATTCATAGTAAGTCGAATATGTCAAGATCTGATATTTCGTACTAATAAACCAAAGGGGGAGGTAATGGAACTGGTGTTTTTAAGATCTTGGCGTACTGTAAATTTACACGATTTAAACACATTCCAGTTTCAACCCTATGCATGGTGGCGTAAATGTGTTAGTCTCACAGATAACCCTTCAGAAGAGGAGGTGAACCATAACCACAATCCTAGCAATTTTATACGTCTTCTATTTCATTACCTACCTACTATTGACGACCATATAGCATCTTCAAAAACAACTTTTCCTAATTCATTACATTTCGTATGTGATCCTGATGAGTTGTTACAAGACCCTGGTATGGCCTATGTTTACACAGATATAGACCATCAGTATGTCGGTAACACTAAAGCCTCCTTGCTGAGAGTAGTCCATTTTCCTAAAGATTGCAGAGTTAAAACATTTCCTAATGTTCACTACTTGCCGTTGAGTAAGACCCAACTGAGTTCGATTCGTGTTTTTATAAAAGACGTTGAAGGTAATCCATACCCATTCACAGATGGGACAGCAGTGTGTAAAGTGCACATAGAAGGAAGCTCCGTAAATAATATAATAATGGAAGAGAAAGATCTTTGAGGGTTCAGAATGCAGAGGGGATATGGTTTAGGTTGATTTTTTTGCGTCTTTGTTCCGACGTGCTATACCTTTGTTTTAATCAGGAGGTAAATACCTCGCTAAAAAAGCAGCTAGGACGGGTATAGAT
>JABUQX010000604.1:30000-35000 GCA_015478945.1 Trachelipus rathkii | reverse complement strand
CTTCAGGTAAATTTTCTGTTTAGGGACATCAAAAGTGGGAGTAGGTGGTCTAAAATGGTTCTCAAGGAAGTTAAATATGATTTTATCAACAAGGTATGAAGGAAAGAGATTAAAATTAGCGAAGCTCCTTAAATATTGGAGTTCTGAATGAAAAGAAATCCAGGAGGAACATACCTTAAAGGCCCAGTTTATTCTGCCTGTAAAGCCGGACAATTTAAACTTATCTGGAAGAAAGCTGAAGAAGTGAGTGCCTAATTGGGTGGAGGTTGGCTTGCGGTAAATCTGTGTAGAAAAAGAACCATTAGTGCAAGAGACACCAACATCAAGAAACGGAAGGAAACCATCCACTTCAGATTCCATGGAAAATTTGATATTTTTATGTTGCTTATTAAGGAAATTTAAAAATAAGTCGGCATGTTCTTTGTTAGGAAAAATTAAGAAGCAGTCATCCACATATCTTTTGTAGACAATGGGTTTGAAGGCGGGGGGGCATTTTTCGAGCCAAGACTGTTCATGATAGCAGAGGAAGGCGTTGGCGAAGGAGGGACCCAGAGGTGAACCCATAGCCACACCATCAATCTGTTGATAAAGGATGTTATTAAACAGAAAAATAGAATCTGAGGTGGCTAAATTGATAAATTTTATAAATTGTCTCTTATTGAGACCTCCTATACATTCTTGGTTAGAAAACAAAGTATTGGAAATGATTTCACGGGTTTCGGCAACAGGAACGTTAGTAAAAAGGGACTGAATATCAAAACTCACCATAAAGGCTTGAGGGAGTGAAAGAGATGAAATATAATCCACGAATTCAAAAGAACTATGAAGGGTATGTTGATTGTGGGTAATGGGGTCAATCAATGGCACAAGAAATTTCGAAAGACTGTAGGTGGGGGTGTTAAGAGCTGAGAGGATAGGACGGAGGGGGACGTCAGGTTTGTGAGTTTTGGGAAGCCCATACAGTAAGCCTGGCTGGCTACCAGATACGTGAAGTGAGTCAAAGTTAGAGTTGACAGATTTTAGGGACCTGACAAAGTTATTGATCTTATCCTCTACTCTAAGTAAATGTTTAAAAATACAACCTGTAAGCAGTTTAAATTTTGAGACATCGTTCAAAATGTTGTTCATTTTATGAAGATAGGATGCTTTATTAAGAAGCACTACCCCTTTTCCCTTGTCGGGGCGACATATGATGATGGATTTGTCCTTTCCTAAGTCTCTCAGAATATTTAGATCCTTAAAGCTAAAAACAGGGGAGAAAATTTTCTTTGAGTTAAATGAGTAGAAGAATTTTTTGAGAACATACCTGACATCTCCAGTCCAATCCATGCCGTGAACACCATGAAGGCCAGCGAGTTGGAGAAACAATTTCTCGAATTTAAGGAAGCATTGGAAAAAGTCAAGCTTAAAAAGGGGAAGGTGGAAATCTAGTCCTAAGGAGAGGATTCTAGTTTCAGCCATGGTCAGGGCTCTGGAACTGAAGTTGGTAATTACGGAACTGCGATTAATGTTCAAGTTACTAATAAGGCCCAGCCTTTCCAGTTTAATAGTTTGTCTTTGTAAAGTGGACGTCTTAAAGATACTCACCCTCCGATTCACAAGGTACCGGAGATAACCAAAATCCAACCAAGAGACATCGTTACGAAAAGCGACACGAGCTCTATCCAACTGTTCCTCCAGTCTAAGCTTCAACCTCTGTTTGTATTGGAGTTCGGAGACTAGAAGTTTAGAAGTCCATTTGTGGTAGAGAGGAGAATTCTGTAGGGAGGATCTATATAATTTAAATTTCATGAAATTAGGAACATAATTGTAAGAAATACAAACGGTAAGAAAAACGAGGTCTGCATCAGTTTTGGCACATCTCTTTGAGAGGGACTCCAATCTTCTATAACGATGAAGTACGTCTTCATTATATCTGGTTCTTAAAATATCTGCGATTGATTTGTTCCTAGGGAACCTCAATTTAAAGATGAAAAGGAAGACAAACACCAAGGAGAGTGCCATAGTATATTAAGAACGTTTCGCGCTATAGCTAAGCGCATCATCAGCTATAAGTAAATAATAAATTATAAATGAACAATGTCAATAATAATTAACATACATCCAGTATGTAAGGTTAGTAAAACGAGGTTAATAATAGATTTAATTTTTTGTAATTTTTTGTAATTTTTGTAATTTTTATATATTTTTACTTTTCTATATATTTTATATATTTTATATAATCGTAAATATTATAGACATTGTTCTTTTATAATTTATTATTTACTTATAGCTGATGATGCGCTTAGCTATAGCGCGAAACGTTCTTAATATACTATGGCACTCTCCTTGGTGTTTGTCTTTCTTTTTATATATATATATATATATATATATATATATATATATATATATATATATATATATATATATATATATATATATATATATATATATATATATATATATATATATATATATATATATATATGGTTTAATTCAATCTTTCTGAGGGCCAAATTTTCAGAGTCCAAAATGATATATCGATATATTTATATCGGTGATCAGTATATCGAAAACCTATTCAAATATTCATTGCTGATAAACAAATTTTACATATATATATATATTATAGCAGAGCAGCATATATATATATATATATTATATAGCAGTTATATATATATATATATATATATATAGTTATATATATATATATAGCAGTATATATATATATATATATATATATATATATATATATAGATATATATATATATATATATACATATATATATATATATATATATATATATAACCACACTTTATCCTAACCTAGACTTAAAAGCCGTACAGTTGGACCTAACATAAATTTATCGTCGTTGCCCAAAACGGAGACCTAACCTAGATTTATCGTCATTGCCCAAAACTGAGACCTAACCTAGATTGATTGTGATTGCCGAACACGTGAACCTAACCTAGATAATTTGTTATATATATATATATATATATATATATATATATATAGTATATATATATATATATATATATATATATATATATATATATATATATATATATATATATATATATAAATATATATCTCTAAACCGACATAATATTTATGTAATAATCATTGTGTTTTAAGATTACTTCAGGCCTCCTATTATTCTAACAACATAACCTAGCGATTAACAGCTTTGAATTTATATATATATTATATTAAAGAGTATATAGTACATATATATATATATATATATATATATATATATATATATATATATATATATATATATATATATATATATATATATATATATATATATATATATATATATAAGAAGAAAACCACACCCTTCTTAAAAATTTCTTTTATAAGGCAAATCCTATCATAAGTATTGTACTTAATTAATTAAAACGATCACACGTATTTAAAAGTCAATGTCCCGTAGATCAAGAATATAATTATTAGCTGATTTTTAACGGTGGAAAATTTGTATCATAAATATTGGTATTTTTTTCACTTACGCAAAAATCAGACATGTGTCTGAGTTGAATTTCATAAATAAAAAACAATTTTCAGATTTTTCAGAACATTTTGTATCTCACCAAAATGCGAGATTTTCACAATATTATGGAATGGCAACTTTTAAGCGATTTCAGACATAAATTGTATATATTTTTTATCTCTCGAAACCTTTTTCCTCATTTTTTCTACCCATTAATTAAATTGTTGAACAATAATGTTTTCATTGCATCGAGTTAGATATTGACATTTGCGTAAAGTAGGGAGCTTTGAGGAAAAGCGTCGAAAAAACTATTGATACGTACAAAACTTTTGAGAGGGCAATAGTACAATCATAGTTTCAAATAGTATTATATATATATATATATATATATATATATATATATATATATATATATATATATATATATATATATATATATATACATATATATATATATATATATATATATAAATATTTTTAGAGGTAAAAATATATAGATATATATATATTCTTATATATTATATATATATATATATATATATATATATATATATATATATATACCGTACATATGTATATATATATATATATATATATATATATATATATATATATATATATATATATATATATATATATATATATATATATATATATATATATATATATATATATATATATATCAGAGGTGGGCACCCCTCTCATTTAGAGGTAGTCCGCAACGCAACCCGCACTGAGAGAAAACGTTCCGCTAGCGCTACTCCGCACCTATTCAGACCATCAAGTCTCCGCCATCGCAAGTCCGCACGTCTTCCGCTAATAATGTGCGACTTCACAAAAGGTTTTAATATTAAATACTAAGTATGATATATCCTTACAAAAAAATTATTAATAATATTATATGAAAAATTGGACCTGTTATGTTTTACGACTCCGTCAGTTTGATATTTTTTTTGTTTTGTTTTTTTCATATATTTCTTGTATATGATACTAACAATCAATTTAATTGGTGACGGACATGATTCAAAAATATATAGGACCTGTTACGTTTTACGACTCCGTCAGTTTTAACTTTTTTTAACTAAAGGAATACAAAGGGTAAACCGCAAAGATGGCAGGAGTCGGGGTCTCTCGGCCTTCCGGGGAACGACGGGGTAGGAATATTTCCACCCCTCCGGGGAGGGTCTCTGGAACCCCCGCTCTTTGGTATTTGGGTGTCTCTGGGGTTCCTCCGCCCCTCCCCTAAGGGATATGGAAAACGCCCCCCTCTGTCCCCCGTTGGCTCGAGCCCTTTAATATATATTTTTTTTTATTTTTTGTTTTACATTTTTGTAATAAGCTTTATAGGCTGATTCCAAGTATGTAATTGGTTTTTCTGTAAGTGTCAGACTTTTCGAGATATTTGATATTAGATTTTTTTTTACATTTTTGTAATAAGCTTTATATGCTGATTCCAAATATGTAATTGGTTTTTCTGTAAGTATAATATCTTTCTAGATATTTCATTTTTGAATTTTTTTT
>JABUQX010000604.1:0-12500 GCA_015478945.1 Trachelipus rathkii | reverse complement strand
GAAAATATGGTAGAGTTATGCAGGCGTTGAGATAGGCTCTGAATGTGTGGAATGGGATATCTATCCTGTTTTGTTATGCTGTTAAGGGCTCTGAAATCCCCACAAGGTCTCCATGTTCCAGGTGTTTTCTTAGGCACGAGGTGTAAAGGAGACGCCCATGCAGATTTACTTGGCCTCACTATTCCACTTTTTAGAAGAATGTCAAATTCAGCTTTTGCCGCCTTTAACTTGTCGTCAGGTAATCGGCGAGCTCTGGCAAAAACTGGGGTTGAATCACCAGTTTCTATGTAGTGTTTTGGTCCATTATCTTTAATTACTAGATTGTTGATGTCTATAGGTGAAATTAAGGACGGGAAATCTTGTAGGAGTGAAGTTATGTCTGTATTTTCACCTTGAAGTTGAGCGTGAAGAGATGGTACTTCCTCAGAGGTTATTTTCAATGGAGCTAGAAGAGTAGTATAAGTATCTTGCAATGTTCTTTGTCCACAGTCAATTAGGAGACCAAAATTGTGAAGAAAATCCATTCCAATAATAGGCATAGTAATTTCTGCCACTATAAATGTCCAGGTGAATTCTCTTCTCAATTTTGAATACAAATATTTGCCACAACTTCACCATGACACTTTATGGGCGAGCCGTTGGTTGCGGAACAGGTGACGTTTGAAAGGTGTAGCGCCATGTTAGAGACCATGTTATATGGAAGGCTAGATATGCTGGCTCCGGTATCTAGTAAAAACTGGTGCATGGTGCTAAAAATCCGTACATCTATTGTTAACTGCAAAGTTGACGTGACACAAATGTCAACTTGCTCCGATAGTTTTCCGACTGAGTTGGGGATGCTGCTCTTGCATGGAGGTCTAGAATTAGGTAGGATGTTTAGTTCCGTTTTGTTTGGCCATGTACACCATGGTTTACAGCTTTTAGAGCGTGTTATATAATAAATGTGGCCACTACACACCTTTGATCGTTGATTTTCTTGGAACGGCGCCAGACGAAAAAAAGTGGTTGGTCTCGATCGGCAGGGGCAATGACGGTGGCAGGGGATGATACAGCCATGACAGGAGCTTGTGAGCTTAATAACAAGATGTCATTAGCTAAATCTCCCAGTTATTGAAGTGTGGGAGTAGAATGGGTGACTAAGGCTGTGCGAACGTGACTCTGTAGAGTTTTCAAAAATTGCACGCAGAAACCTTAGTCAGATCCGGATCCGAAGCCGAAGCCGAAGCCGAAGTCAGAGCCGGAACCGGAGCTGGAGCCGGATCCTGGGTAGTAATTTTTTTCACAAAATATTTTTTTAGGTGAAAATTTATTGTTTTCAAATAGTGCAGAATCCTTAGTCGGATCCAGATCCGGAGTCGGAGCTGAGCTGGAGTTTGAACAGGAGCCGGAGTATGAAATTTTTTCGAAAAATAATTTTTTGGGTAAAAAATTTATTGCAAGAAGACGTACTGAACAGTTATCAAATAGTGCAGAAACCTTAGTCGGATCCGAAGCCGAAGCCGATGTCAGAGACGGAGTCGGAGCCGGAGCCGAATACTGGATATGAATTTTTTTCGAGAAATATTTTCTAGGTGGAAAATTTATTGTCAGAGACGTGCTGAACAATTTTCAAATAGTGCAGAATCCTTAGTTGGATCCGGATCCGGATCCGGATTTGGATCCGGAGTCGGAGCGAAGCTGGAGTCGAAGCCGGAGCCGGAGTGAAACTTTTTGGAAAAATAATTTTTTGGGTGAAAAATTTATTGCAAGTAGACGTACTAAACACTTGTCAAATAAAGCAGAAAAATTAGTCGGATCCGGAACCGAAGCCGGAGCAGAAGCCGGAGCCGAAGTCAGAGCCGGAGCCAGAGTCGGAGACGGAGCCGGATCCTGGGTATGAATTTTTTTCGGGAAATATTTTTTTGGTGAAAAATTTATTGTCAGAAGACATGCTGAATAAATTTCAAATAGTGCAGAATCCTTAGTCGGATCCGGATCCGGAGTCGGAACTAAGCCGGAGTCGGAGCCGGAGTATGAATTTTTTCGAAAAATATTTTTTAGGTGAAAAATTTATTACCAAAAGACGTGCTGAACAATTTTCAAATGGTGCAGAATCATCAGTCGGATCAGGAGCCGGATCCGGAGTCGGAACAGAGTAAAAGTCGGAGCCGGTGTAAAAGTTGGAGCTAGAGTATGAAATTTTTTCGAAAAATATTTTTTTAGGTGAAAAATTTATTGCCAGTGGACGTGCTGAACAACTATCAAATAGTGCAGAAGCCTTAATCAGATACGGAGCAGTGGCCAAATTCAGAGCCGGAGCCGGAGCCGGAGCCGGAGCCGGAGCCGGAGCCGGAGCCGGAGCCGGAGCCGGATATTGGGTAGTAATATTTTTAGAAAAAATCTTTTTAGGCGAAAATTTAATGTCAGAAGACGTGCTGAACAATTTTCAAATAGTGAGACCCGGATCCGGATCCGGAGTCGGAGCGGAACCGGAGTCGGAGCCGGAGTATGAAAGGTTTTTGATAAATAATTTTTTGGTTGAAAAATTTATTGCAAGAACACGTGCTGAACAATTATCAAATAGTGCAGTAACCTTTGTCGGATCCGGAACCAAAGCTGAAGCCGAAGTCGAAGCTGGAGCCAGAGTCGGAGCCAGAGTCGGAGCCGGAGCCGGAGCCGGAGCCTTGGTAGGAATTTTTTCTCAAAATATTTTTTAGGTGAAATATTTATTGTCAAAAGACGTGCTGAACAATGTTTAAATAGTGCAGAATTCTTAGTTGGATCCGGATCCGGATCCGGAATTGGAGGGAAGCCGGAGTCGAAGCCGGAGCATGAACTTTTTTGAAAAAAAACTTTTTTGGGGAAAAATTTATTGCAAGAAGACGTACTGAACAATTGTCAAAGAGAGCAGAAACCTTAGTCGGATTCGGAGCTGAAGCCGAAGCCAGAGCCAGAGCCGCAGCCGAAGCCAGAGCCGGATCCTGGGTAGTAATTTTTTTCAGAAAATATCTTTTTAAATGAAAATTTATTGTCAGAAGACGTGCTGAACAATTTTCAAAGAGTGCAGAAGCCCTAGTCAGATCAGAATTCGGAGTCGGAGCCGGAGCCGGATGGAGCCGGAGCCGGAGCCGGAGCCGGAGCCAGAGCCGGAGTATGAAATTTTTTCGAGAAATAATTTTTTGATTGAAAAATTTATTGCAAGAACACGTGCTAAAGACTTATCAAATAGTGCAGAAACCTTAGTCGGATCCGGAGCCGAAGCCGAAGTCAGAGTCGGAGCCGGAGCCGGAGCCGGAGCCGGAGCCGGAGCCGGAGCCGGAGCCGGAGCTGGAGCCTAATCCTGGGTATGAATTTTTTTCGTGAAATATTTTTTTAGGTGAAAAATTTATTGTCAGAAAACGTGCTGAACAATTTCCAAATAGTGCAGAATCCTTAGTCGGATCCGGAGCCGAAGCCGATATCTGAGCCGGAGCCGGAGCCGGAGCCGGAGCCGGAGCCGGAGCCAAAGCCTGTGACGGATAATGGGATTGAATTTTTTTCAGGAAATATTTTTAAGGTGAAAAATACAGTATATTGCCAAAAGACTTACTGAACAATTTTCAAAAAGTACAGAAACCTTAGTCGGATCCAGAGCTGAAGTCGAAGTCGGAGCAGGAGCAGAGCCAGAGCCAGAGCCAGAGCCAGAGCCAGAGCCAGAGCCAGAGCCAGAGCCAGAGCCAGAGCCAGAGTCAGAGCCAGAGCCAGAGCCAGAGCCAGAGCCAGAGCCAGAGCCAGAGCGGAAGCCGGATCATGGGTATGAATTTTTTTCAAGAAATATTTTTTTAGCTGGAAAATTTAATGTTAGAAAACGTGCTGAACATTTTTCAAATAGTACAGAAAAATTAGTATTATCCGGAGCCGAAGCCGGAGTCGGAACTGGATTCTTGGTATGAATTTTTTCAAAAAATATTTTCTAGGTGAAAAATTTATTGCCAGAAGACGTGCTGAATAATTTAGAAATAGTGCAGAACCCTAGTCGGATCCAGATCTGAATTCGGAGCCGCAGCCGGAGTCAGATCCGGATCCTAGGTATGAATTTTCTTATGGAAATATTTTTTTAGGTGAAAAATATATCGTCAGAAGACGTACTGAAGAATTTTCAAACAGTACAGAATCCTTAGTTGGATCCGGATTCGGAGTCGAAGCAAAGTCAGAGTCGTAGCCATAGTCGGTGCCGGAGTATGAAATTTTTTAGGTGAAAAACATATTACCAGAAGACGTGCTGAACAATTTTAAAATAGTGCATGAACTTTAGTTGGGCCGGATCCGGAGCCGGATCCGGAGCTGGGTATGAATTTTTTCAAAAAATATTTTTTTAGGAGAAAAATTTATTGCTAGAAAACGTACTGAACAATTTTCGAAAAGTGCAGAATCCTTAGTCGGATCAGGCTCAGGATCCGGAGTTAGAGCGGAGTCGAAGTCGGAATCGGAGCCGGAGTCACAATATGATTTTTTTTCGAAAAATATTTCTTAGGTGAAAAATTTATTGCCAGAAGACGTGTTGAAAAATTTTCACATAGTGCAGAAACCTTAACCGGAGTCGGAGCCGAAGCCGATGCCGGAGCCGGAGCCCGGAGCCGGAGCCGGAGCCGGAGCCGGATCTTGGGGATGAATTTTTTTCATGAAAAATCTTTTAGGTGAAAAATATATTGTCAAAAGACATACTGAACAATTTTCAAATAAGGGAGAATCCTTAGTCTGATCCGGATTCGTAGTCGGAGCGGAGTCTGAGCCGGAGTATGAATTTTTTTTTTTTGGAAAAATATTTTTTTATTTGAAATATTTATTACCAGAAGACGTGCTGAACAATTTTAAAATAGTACAGAAACCTTAGTCAGAGCCGGAATCGGAGCCGGAGCCGGAGCCAGAGAGTCAGATTTTGGGTATAAATTTTTTTCAAGGAATATTTTTCAGGTTAAAATATATTACCAAAAGAAGTGCTCATCAATTTTCAAATAATGTAGAAACCTAAGACGGAGTCTGAACCGAAGTCTGAATAAAAAATTATTTCCGTTTGCGTGGGAATATATATATATATATATATATATATATATTATATTAGATATATATATATATATATATAATATTATATATAATTATATTATATATATATATATATATATATATATATATATATATATATATATATATATATATATATATATATATACTATATATATATATATTTTTATAATATATATAATATATGCGTAGTCTATAAAATAATCTATTTATCAGGCGGAGAAGGGAGGGAAAAAAATTTCAATCCACGCCAGAACTCGAACATTGACAACAGCGTCGCCATTAGATAATGTACAGGAAGCTCTACCACTAGTCCGATTCACCTTCCCAGAAAAAGAAGGTATCTCGGAACAGTTTTCTAAATTCTTGCTTTGATACCACTTCTTTGGAACTCGGTACTTATTTAAATCGACAGGAGGGTGGTTGGAACACTTGCTGGGGCTACATGGCATTTTGCATGGGTGTTCCTGGGTTACAGGTGCAACCAATTAAAGTCAAAAAGCTCCGAAATGGAAACAACATACTTGTTGCGACAAATTTGCAATAAAAAGACGAAGAAAATTTTCACTCGTGCCAGGACTCGAACCATCGGCAACAGCGTCGCCATTAGACATTGTACAGGAAGCTTTGCTACTAGTCCGATACACTTTCCTTGAAAAAAAAAGTCATCTCAGAACAGTTTTCTAATCTCCTGCTTCGATATCACTGATTTGAAACTCGGAACTTATTTAAATCGACACAGAGGGTGGTTGGAACACCTGCTGGGGCTACATGGCATTTTGCTTGGTTATTTCTGGGTCACAGGAGCTACCAACAAAAGTACTGCAACGCCGACATGGGCCCTACATGCTTGTTGCGACCAGGGTTGCGGAGTCGGAGTCGGAGTCGGAGTCGCGGAGTCGGGGAGTCGGTAGTTTTGAAGAGGGTGGAGTCGGAGTCGGAGTCGGAGTCGGAGTCGGAGTCGGAGTCGGTAATTTTGAAGAGGTCGGAGTCGGAGTATGTAATTTTCAAGATGTCGGAGTCGGAGTCGGAGTCGGAGTCGGTAACTTTCAAGATAGAGTTGGAGTCGAAAAATTTTAAACTGACAATTTTAAACTGACAAAGTTATAAATTGTGACTCTGTGAATGACTTCAATCACTTCATGCAAAGTTTATTGACTTGCGACTTCCCACACCACCCCCCCCCCCCCCCCCCCCCCCCCCCCCCCCCCCATCCACAAAAATGCAATTGCAAACTTCGAAGATTTTTAACCAGCACCTCATTTTTCAATTTGGATTATATTCTAATAAATTCAACCTTCAACCTTATACTATCTATATTCAAGATTCTGAAGAAATAAAAGACTCCATGGTACGAAGAGAAATTTTCTCTCATTGACAATGATATTATTCTAGCTGTTGTTTATATTGATCCAATCTACAGGGTAAGCCTAACTGAAGAACAACAACAAAAAGCTAAATCTGCACTTGCAATGGTGTGGCCATTTGTATTAAAGGGTTGCAGGAAGTCCAAGAAGAAAAGGATACAATCTGAACATATTGTAACTGATGAAACTACAACTATCTCCGTTACTACCTTCTCAAGTCATTCCTCAGAAAGTTCAGAAGATTAGTATGAAAAGCTTCTAGATATTGAAGAGCTTAGTCGAAAGCGTTCCATTGGCTCAAGAAAAAGTCAAGCTTCCTTCCTAAATCCTTGTACACAAATCCATAACTTTAAATTAAAATTCTTGCTGCACTGAAAAAGTGAAAAAACTTTATGTAACTCGAAAGAGTTCAAACATTGTCAAGAGCTAAAATTGCTGTACTGCTCTACCACCAACGCAAGTTAGCGTGGAACTGTTTTTTCTGCTCTTCGCATTATAAAATCAGACCAAAGAGGAAAAATGAAGGAGAACCTGGCAGATGCTATTCTATTTTTAAGAACTAATCATTATGAGTAGATGATATTAGATATGAGTTCATGTAACTAAGTAATGTAGTAGTTTAGTATACCGGTATATATATATATATATATATATATATATATATATATATTATATAATAATATATATATATATCATACTATATATATATATATATATATATATATATATATATATATAGTATATATATATATATATATATACTACATATAACAGTACCGCTTAATATACTCATTCAAAAAATTTCAAATTTTCAACAAAATGGTCAACAAAATGTATTTAAATTATTGCAATCATTTTATTTTTATACAATAGCACCGAACAACTATTAAACATTAATTTTTAGAGACTTTTAGTCTAATATTCGAGTAAATCTGGCAACACTGTAGAAATAACTTGGACCCACGTGTATTAGTCCGCGCACGAGATTTTGACGAAATCATTCTGTGTATTAGTTTGGCTTTGTGAAGTTGAATTTTCTGCCTCTTATAGACTTTTAATTTTTATTTTTGCAGTAATATGTATTGTTCCCAGATGTGATTTATAAAAATAGACTTTGTCTTTATATTTTTTAACAAATCTATGCTATTTAGAAACTTTAGAAAATGGGTAAATTTAAGGACTTGAGTCCACGCAAAGTTGGACAAATAAATGTTCTATTAAGTGTAGGTACGCTAAAACAGAAAGAAATAGCCAAAAAATTGAATGTATCAACTCAATCAGTTAGCAATATTAAAAAGAAAATGGAAAACAGTCAAAATTTGAACTCGAGTAGGGTTGGAAAATGTGGTCGGAAACGTAAAACAACTCCTAGAATGGATAGAAAGATAATAAAAGAGGCTCTTCTTAACAGAAGATTAACTTGCAAACAGATTTCTTTTCAACTGGCTGCGGAGGGTGTTATTCTTGCCCGAAGAACAGTGAACAAGAGGCTTTTGGAAGTTGGATTGAAAGCGTATCGCCCGAGAAAGAAGCCTCGACTTACAGAGATGATGATGAAGACACGTTATGCCTGGGCTAAGAACCATGTTGAGTGGACTTCCGAGCAATGGGAAAAGGTAAGAATGACACATCTATAGTTAACTTGTATTGGACAAAAGATCATTAATTATTATTAGAAGTTGTGGTGCATAAAAATAATTTATTAGTGGATATAGGAATATTTTCTGTTACAGTATCTGTGACAGTATTTTTTTTAACTGTACTGTATATTATTTATATTCATGTAGGTAGTTAGTTCTCTTGACTGTATGAACTGTATATTTTCTTTTTTCATGTAGGTAGTCTTCTCTGACGAATCAACCATCGCAGTACTTGATGACCGTGTTCAGACTGTTCGAAGACGAGCTGGTGAAGAATTTTTAGCTCAATGTCTGAAGAAAACAATAAAATTTCCAACAAAAATCATGGTGTGGGGAGCTATTTCTGTGCATGGAACAAGCCGTTTACACATTGTTGATGGAACCATGGACCAATTTAAGTACATAGAGGTACTTAAAGGTCGTTTGTTACCTCAAATAAGGGAATGGTATGGTGAAAGTCCTTGGATATTTCAACAAGACTCTGCTCCATGCCATACTGCAAAATCGGTGAAGAAATGGTGCACAGAAAATGGCGTTCAGGTGCTCCCATGGGCTGGAAATTCTCCAGACATGAATCCTATAGAGAGTTTATGGTGCATACTCAAGGATGAAATACATAAACAGCCCATTACGACCAAACAACAACTTATAGAACGTCTTATTGAAGTTTGGTTTCGATCTCCGCGAATTCAAGAAATGTGCAGAACTTTGATCACTGGCATGCCAAGACGTGTTAAAGCACTTATTCATGCAAAAGGTGGCCAAACTGCTTATTAAACAATATATCATATACAACACCATCATATAGACCCAAATAAATGTTTTTTTTTATCAATTAACTTTATTTTTTTTTACCCTTTTTGTTGAAATTTTGAAATTTTTTGAAAATCCATAATAATTGTTGCCAGTTACTGTAATATATAATAAGTATATATATATATTATATATATAATATATATATATATATATATTATATAATATATATATATATATATATATAATATATATATATATATATTATATATATAATAATATATATATATTCTTTCTTTCTTTCCTCTCCAAGGAAGGATTCTTCATCGTCAGCCGCGCAAGCATCTTTCTCCAGACGGTCCCTCTCCTGCACTATTCCTCTTCTCTTCATCGCTCTCATATTTGGTAGCTGACATCTTTCAGAGAGTCCTCCACCGATTCCGCCCTTCTCTTCTTCGGTCTTCCCCTTGGTTTTCTGCCCCTCTGGTGTCCATACCCATCTTCTTTTCGGCCTTCTCTCCTGCTCCATCCTCTCCAGATTTCCCCACCATCTCAATCTCCATATCCCATCTTTAGTATTTAATCTTCTCACATCTATAGGCTTCTCTAATAACTTCCATTTCTTATTTCGTCTCTCTTACTCTTTACACAAATCATAGTCTTAATATCCTCATCTCCGCCCCTTGTATTCTACTCTTTCTACTCTCCTCTCTTCTCGTTGTTGTCTATTTTCCTCTTCCGGAACAGCAGTGTGGGATCATTATACTGTTAAAAAATCCACTTTTTACCTCTTATTCCGATATTATTTATCTTCAAGTCATGAAGTATACCGCTTTCATAACTAATCCATACTTTTCCATTCTTCTCGTAATTCTTTCTCCACTTTCCTCCCCTTTTTTGTTTAACACACCTCCGAGATTAGATTGCAGCTATTTACCGCCTTCACCTCCGCCTCTCTCACAATCATTCTCATCGCCTCCTCATTTCCTCCGGTTACTGTTTATATCTCTGTCTTCTGTACATTCATCTTCATCCCTGCCTTCTCCAACTCTCCGCAAACAACTTCACCACCTCTCGAATCGCCTCTCTCTCTCGCTCCAACATGCAAATCGTCCGCATTATGCCGATTATGTCCCCATCAAATTTTTCCAGTCAATTAGGGAACATGAGTACAAGTCTATAAATATTTATCACGGACAGTTTTTCTAGGGGACACAATAAGAATGAGGAAGACGTGTAACCTTGATTCATTCTATAATAGTGTTTAAAATTTTTGAATGGTTCCCGCAGGAGTTGTGAGTTTGGACTCACTTGCAATATTTAAGAAAAGATTGGATAAGTATATGGATTGTTTGTGCATCAAATAGTATATTCTGACGTAGCCAAAGTGGCGGGTTTTTTAAGTTAGTTATTAAAGTAAACCGCAATGTTGTAGCTACCAGTATCACAATAAACTTATTAAAGTTGTATTGTGAGCGTTAGCTTGAACCTTAGCTAAAGATTTTACCTTTGGTAGTAGTTGGCGTATATATATATTGACCTTTGGTTTAGGAAATTTGACAGGCCTTAGGGGTGGGTTGTAGAGTTAAAAATCAATTAGCAAAGAAAAGCACTCTGTACACACTTTGTACTGGGACAGTCTCGATAGGTCCATGGGGCTTCTAACCGGTTCTTTGTTTCCTTATCTCTGTCGGAGGTAATACTACGAACACTAACGGTATTACTACTAGCTTTGAAAATACAATATTAACTTTCTGATTGGACAAACCGAGTGATGATGGTGTAAACAGCCAATTGAAGAAATGTTTTAGACGGTGTTTCAAGCTGTCGAAATATTCCACGGCGCGTAGCATGTTCATCACTGTTCACATTCATGTGAAAACTAGTGATCATTCAACTCATTAAAAACTTTATTTAAAATCGAATGCAACTATATGCTATTTTAGATTGCCAAGCCGGACTTACTATTCATTAAAAAGAAAAAAAAAAGAAAAGATCTTCCCAGACACAAATGGACAAAGCTCTCACGAATGGGCGACACAAGGTAGGTGTGAAAATTTCGATGGATTGTTACGACCTATGAAATTTTTTAAGCATTGTTGAAGCTTAAGAGAAGCTTCACAGTGGTATCAAGATTATAACCTTTTACGTCTAAAAAAAACTCTAGATCTTTTCAAGGTCTTTAAGCGAAAGGGACAAATTTGCTATTAAAGTTTGGTGGTCTATCTATAACTTTATCCCAAACACTCTTTCATTATGTATTACATCTGCTATTCTTTCCATAATTAGTAGACAGCAAACCTTCTCCTTAATCATATGAAATGTGATTATTCTCGTTTAGACGGTTTTTCAAGCAAACATGAACCGAAACACATCTTTCAAACATTTTGAAGTTTGCAACAGAACTTCTGCTTTTTCAATAATAATGAAGAAAATAATAATGCCCTCTTGTGACTGAGAATCAAGTTTTACAAATTGAAAAGATATAGGGCTAGTTTTACAATTTATATTTTGATGATTTTCAAACCAGTTAGAGAGCAAGTTTCGCGAATCAAAGATTCCCATAGCTTACTAATTCTTTATAACAGTTAACTTATTCATTTGCACTATCTAATCCAAAAATTTTTGCTAATTTTGCGAAATAAATTTTGATTGTGCACGTTTCATAATTATAAGATTGTTAAGATGATTTTACTCGGTTGGCTCACTCGAGCCACGCTGTCAAAACTCAAACCACGTGGGTTGTACTCTGAATAGGCTCACAGTTCACCTTTTCAATTCTACATGAGAATAAAATCTCTAGCATAGCAATCACTGGCTTTAATAGAGTGTTCATCATATCTTCACAATCATGAAACGTAGTAATGCTTCATTCAACTATATTTCCGCCATGTAATATTGGTAGAATAGAATGCAAGATTTGATTTGCGTATTAATGAAATAATCATGTTGTTTATTTTCAAATGTTCACCTCTGCTGTTCCATGATTTTATTCCATTTTATTGAAGTAATATAACATATATATATTATATATATATATTATATATTATATATATATATATATATATATATATATATATAATATATATATATATATATATATAATATATATATACTATCTTATACTATACTATATATATATATATACTTATACTATAACTATATATATATAAATTAATATCATACTGATAATTAATATAGGACTTAGTTAAACGCATGAGTCCTCAAAATACATTTAGTATTGGATGGTTGGTAATGTTTTTTTATTTTAGGTAAAGAAAAATTAAAAATTTTATATTTGATAAAAAAAATTACCTTTTTTTATTTTCTTGAGCTTCTGAATCTTCTGATTTATTTTCATAATCTCATTTAATCTCATAACTTTTTTTTAGTTTATTAGATCCACGTGACACCGTAATAATTTTAATTTATTTTCATTGTCCACAATAAGTGTTGTATATATATATATATATAATAATATATTATATATAATAATATATATATTATATATAATATATATTATATATATATATATATATAATATTTATATAATATAATATATATATATATATTAACTATATAGTATACCTCATATTATATATTTAATACTAAATATAATATTAGTTAAAATATTAAACATATATTAATAGACAATAAGGATCGTATTATTAACAATATTGTTATAATCTCCCTGATCTAA
>JABUQX010000603.1:17500-31945 GCA_015478945.1 Trachelipus rathkii | reverse complement strand
AGACCAAAGGTCACCAAGAGACACCCGAGGTCACCAAAGGTCACCCGGGGTCACCAAAGGTCACCAGGGGTCATCCAAGGTCAAAAGGTCAAATAAAGGTCAAAAGGTCAAATCAAGGTCAAAAAAGGTCACCGACCCAAAAATTGCCCTGATTGACCCTAAATACAGAAAATTATTTTATTTTGACCTAAAAACATTAGAAATTGTTTTCTTTGACCTAAAAAATAACAGAATTGTTATATTTAGATCCAAAAATTGAAAATTCATATTTTTGACCTGAAATATTATTCTACCACCACAGAAATTTTAGAAACCACAAATTATAACAGAATTGAAAAAATAAATTTGTTGGTCTACAGATTGATTGATTCCAACTCAGAAAACATTTAATAGAAGAACATAGAAGAACTTTGAAGAACATAGTTCACCTTTGAAGAACAATAGTTCACCTTTGACCAATAAGTTGACCTTTAACATTTAAGAACACACCCGATTAGAAAAAGGGGATAGATGTTTCTTAATTAATTAATTACAGTACAGAAAACTAATTAAAAGTAATCCGCAAAAAGAACTTTAATTTTTTTGAAAGAAATTATTTTATTTTAGAATTTTGATATTGTGTTAAACATAATTTGAACAAAGATAATTTTTATTAAACCTTAAAATCCTTTAAAAAATTTTGAAAGAAAATTATTTAATTTTGAACATAGAATCTAAAGTGATTAAATTTTTAATTTTTTAAATTTTAATAGTGATTAACTTAACAGTATTAATAATTAAAATAGCAATAAAATAATTTTTAATTATTTAATTAAAAGTTAATACTGATATAAACTCTTGTTTGAATTTAAATAGAACTTCACATATTTTCTTTGAACATAGAAAATTTTTTTGAAAAATATTTGAAAACCAGTTTGAATATTTTTAGAAACTTGAAAAAATATTTTTAATTAGTGTTTTTGTGGAAATTTAAAAAACATACTTGTATCAGTTGTATGTAGTTTTTTTTTTAATTTTTAGAAACAGTTTAAGAACTTAGTTTTTTTATTGATTAACTTTGAATAATTAAAGTTAATCATGACTAGCCTGAACCAATAGTCTTTCCGTTCTTCGTACTTTAACATGTTTTCTCATTACTTTGCTACCATGGTTCAAAGGGCTTATAGCGGACCAGTATGACCCTAATGGAGCTTCAGGAGGAGCTGAAGGGAATAATACAGACTTAGAAAATGATGATTCAACAGAGAACAAGGATGAGGACATGGATGATATCAATAAAGAAGACAATACAGAAGATGTTACTCAAGATGAAGAACATGATATAACAGAAGTAAAGACTACTGACGGACAGAAAACAGAAGAGAGAATAAGCGGAGCAAACCCATAAGATAAGGGACCCACACAAAAGGATACGGGACTTCCTCCAGTATATCTACCTCCTTCTAACATTGATACAATGTCGTTAAACCCAAATCAGAGAACAGCTTGGGACTGGCATCAACCAGGAAATACAGAAAATAAAGCAAGAATACCTAAGGTGCTCCAAAAGACAAATGTTTTGGACAATACCTTTAATATACATTTAAATGCATCGGGGGCCACTCCCCCTTCAAATAGAAAGAAAACTTATCCTTCCTGGAATGGCCAAACAGAAATATTTAACAATAGGAGTGAGTTTAGTGGAACTTGGGGACAGAACCAACCAAGTGATACCCTATATGGAGGACAACCTCAGAATCCGTGGGGGCCATCCCAAAATACTTTAAATAATCCTTTAAATATGCAGCCACCTTACACAGGTTGGCAACAACCCCTTCCTACAATGCAACCAGGTTACAATCCATACCCATATGGACCCCCTTATGGAGGATACTATCCTAACGCTGCGTATGCCCCTCCACTACCAGAGTTGGCTAAAGAATTAAAATTGTATGGAAGAAATACCAAGACACAAGCTTGGGTGGGAATTAAGTTTGAGGACTACCTTTCTACGTTACAAGAGAAGATACGTACGTTAGGCCTAATAACTGAAAGACAGAAAATAGACTATGCTAAGACCACAATCTCTTCTGATTTCACATCCGAGGCCCGCCAATATATCTTGAAAGATATAGCAGCTTCTCTAGGTGTAAGACCCTAGAAGACTTTTTAATATCAATTGAAAGATTTTTCTCCAAACCAGAAAAAAACGCGAGACAACTCATGTATATTAAAAGTTTCAGAAATTTCAAAGGAGAACCACATGTAACCTCTTACTGCAATTCATGTTGGACGTGAAGAATCTCCTTTGGAATATCAGAAAAAACTCATAGATATCGAGACTTCCTTTGGATTACTTCTCAACAGATAATATCTTAATTTGACTAAGATTTTAGAAGTATGGAAGAACTCAGAGATTATAGAAGACTTAGAGAAAAAGTCTTAAAAGTCTTTAATCCAGACTTGAGTTTCGTAGAAATTTTGGAGAAACTCAGTCAAATAGAAGAAGGTGCCTTGTTCCAAACTAACCATAGAGCAGAACAAGATAGAAGAAATACAGCTAGAGTATTCTATACAGAGAATAATAGCACTAATAATAGTGAAGTTAGAAAAGAAAGAACTACATATAACCCTTCCATGAGAAACAGAACCATGGAATGGAGAAATAAAAAGAATACTTCTAGAAATACAGGAAAAAGGACAAGCCCTTCTCCAAATATCAGACCTAATAAGGGAGTAATGAAGAAACTCTCCAGTAAAGAGATAAAGTCCATGGACTATTGCCTAAAATGTGAATCTTTAGGTCATCATTCTAAAAACTGTGGTTGGAATACCACATATTGCCGAGTATGTTGGAAATTCCACGCCAGGGGTTCGACGTCTAATTGCAAGAATGCACCTGTGTGGATCCCCAATGAAAATGAAAATAATATGGTAATACCATATAATAACCCCACTGATTTTGATAATGGGGTCAAAGCTCGAAGAGTCGAGACTAAAAATGATTCAAATACTAGAAAGACCAACTCTTACTCAAAGAATGAGCGTAGCCATCAAGGTAAGAGTCCTAAGAAAACAACTAGAGTTCATCTGATTTCTAATCATCAATCTGATCCAGAACATGAAGAAATATCTGGAGCCGAAGATGAAGAAGAAGAGAACGAACAGTTTTTTGCACCAGATCTCTCAGAAAGAGAACAAAATTTTTGATTCCAGGCAAAGATTTAAATGAAGAAATGGTAAATAGAACAGAAATTAAAGATAATACTTCAAGCTTAAAGAAGAGAGGTGTTATAGTAACCTCTAGCTTCTTTGGTGTAGGAATTAGACCCCCAAAATTGGGATGTCATTATTTTTTGTCAATATTTTTGACTCCAACAAAAGGTCAGAACGAGGTTGAAGTGCATAGCCTACTAGATTTAGGAAGCACAACCTGTTTGATATCGTTGGATAGATTAAAAGAAATAGAAAGAAAAGGAAGATTTAAACTGTCTCTTAAAGAAGCTAGTATTATAGTTCAAGGGATTGGAACTCAGATGATCCATCCTATAGGAGAAGTTGATCTACTTTTAAGACTACACCAACAGTATTACCCAGTCACCTTTTTAGTGTGTAAAACTGGAAGCACTGGAGCTTGGAATGGAATTTTATTAGGTACAAGTCTTTTAGCTAATTTACCTATAACCATAGACCTTTCTTCATCACATTTAAATCTTAAAGAAGAAGATAACGAAATAAAAGTCAAAATCTTTGCCAAGTTAGGAAGTTATTTTCTCATGAATCAATATGAGAAGATAACTAAGAAAGATAGAATGATTAATAATCATAGAAAAGATTCCAATAGGAATGATAAGTTTAAATTAAACAATTACAGTGATAATTGTAAACCAGTAATTAATAAAGGCTCTATTGAAAAGCCTACACAGAGATTAATATTAATTAAAGGCTCCATTCTTGAAAAGCCTCCACACAGAATTATTAATAAAGGCCACTGGAAAAGCCTACACAGAGAGTTATTACTAAAGGCTCATTGAAGAAGCCTACAAAGACAGAAATTACTAAAGGCTCATTGAAGAAGCCTACAAAGATAGAAATGAATAAAAATAATGTTGTTCTTCAAGAGAACAAAGAAAATTCACAACTTCCTCCAGCAGAGGAAGGACCTTTAATAGCAGACGAAGAAATAGAAGTTCAATTGCTATTAATAGAAGAAACAATGGCACCTGCTCATTCTTATGGTTATTTGAAAGTCAGACCTGAGATAAAAAGATTTAAATTGGAAAAAGAAGTGTTTAATAACACCTGCTTTTTCCTTAGGGCCATTATATTTTGCAAACTCTGTGTGCCCAGTTAGAAACAATGAAGTTATCTTAAGTTATATTAACTTAAGTGACAAATCTTTTTATTTAAGAAAAAATAAATATATAGGAAAATGTCATCCTATTTTAGAACTCATTGAAAAAGAAGATTTTAATAAAACTGCAACTGCTACAGAAAATAAGCAAATAGGTTCTACTTGTATAGTAACCTGCTCAGAAAATTTATCAGATAAACAGTTGAAATGCATACAGAGAGATTATAACAGAAAATTTAAGTAAAGAAGAAGCAGATGTTCTATTTACAGATAACCTGAGCAATGTGGAAGAACTCTAGATTTGGTTAATGGAATACAAGGATTCGTTATTGCTCTAGATGATGTGATGCAGTTCCTGTGTGTCTAACAGAAGTTTGAAAAGAAACTTACTCCCAGATGGCTCCAAGATTTGATTTTTAGAAAACAGTATCGTCTCCCACATCGCTATCTGGAAGACATAGATAATTTACAGATGCAAGCTTTAAAGAAAGGAATATTAAATACTTGCTATTCGCCACATAGTTCACCTCTACTGGTGGTGGCCAAAAAAACTCTAACAAACCAAGAGTTTGTATAGATTATAGGCACCTGAACTCCTTCAGCGTCCCAGATGTGTACCCACTGCCCTCAATAGACGAGATATTTTCGTCCCTAGGAGGTAGTACAATTTTTACTAGTTGTGTGACTTAATCGACGCTTACCATTCCCTCGAAGTCGAGGAGGAAACACAGAAATTAATGGCTTTCCGTACTAGGAAAGGATTATTCTGCCCAACCAGATTATTTATTTGGGCACCGCAATGCCCCAAGTACCTATGCTAGGACAATGCAAGTCGCGTTGAACCATTTATTAGGACCTATTGCCCAAGTATTTGGATGGATGCTAACATGGGTAAAAAAAGCAGAAACTTGAAAACTTAAAGAAAGTTTTAACCGCATTTAGAAAAAATTAATTGCGAGTAAATTGACCAAATGTCATTTTCTACAAACTGTCGAGTTTTGTATTAGGATTTAAAATAGGAAAGAGACGGAATCTCACAGATCCAGCGAAGATAGATCAATGAAGTAGTTCGTCCCCAACAAGTTGTTTAAGGAAACACAATCCTTATTAGGATTTTTCAGTTATTTTCGCTTTTTAATGAGGCACTAATCGCGAAACCATTACACACCACTTAAAAAGAATGTTAAGTTTGAATGGAAGGAAAAACACCAAAAAGCATTTGAGCTCTTAAAAAAGAAATTTGGTTGTTCAACCTCAGTTAACTTTCCCAGATTATTCCAAGCCATTTTTTATAGGTACAGACGCCTGTGACTATGGAATTGGGGGTGTTCTTTATCAAATGTCGGACGATGGCAAAGAAAAGCCTTATCGTTCGTATCAAGGAGTTGTTAAGAGGCGTAAACCAACTATGTATTATGAAAAGGACATGTTTTAGCTGGTTGTCTTTCTCACTACAGAAGTTTAAGAATAACCAGTGTTTGGTTACCCCATGCCTTATTAACTGATAACCACCTCCTGCTTTTATCTTTCGTAATAACAGCAGAGCTGGGAGGTTGCCGGTGGAATTTATTTGTAATAGTTTCTCACCAAACTATAAAGCATTAAAGACGGGGAAAAAAACTAATATACCGCCAGATTATTTGAGTAGCATCCAGCAAAAGCTCCAAACGTTTATTTCTTTAAAGGAGAAAAGAAGCCGATGCTACCAAGAAAAGACTTTATTTTAACGAAAGAAACTTTCAATAGGGAACAAGAAAATTGCCCTAGATTAAAAGAATTAGTTAAGTGGGCTAAGGAAAACCCTAAGACTTATCCACACATTTTCCATAAGAAAGTGCTGTACTATGCAACTAGAAAGGAACCTTATGTAATACAAGTACCAGATAGCATGATCTACTCAGTAATAGATCATTGCCATTCTTCACTTGGAAGTGGGCATGGAGGACAGCAAACAGGACTGAACAAAACGAGTTAGAGAGAAGATACGTTTTCTCATCTAAAGTAAGCTTAGTTAAAAGAAGATTTACTGTTCTCAGCATGCGTATCCCTGTGCTCAAAGGTTAAAGGTCCAAGAGCCTCCAAAGCAGAAATTAACAAGATTGCTCTTCCTATACTCCGTTTTAGAAGTACACGTGGATAGTAAGAAAACTTTCCCACATGTTCGATTTCAGGAGCCAAACAGCATTCTCGTTTCAGAGATGTTTAACACGCTGACTGGCGCCAGTTAGTGCCTGTAAATCAAGAAACAAGCCAAGAATTTGTCAGCTTTCAGCAAAAGAAAGAGTGATATGTCGGATTCTAGTCCAGAAATACTAGCTTCAGATAATGCCCAGAGTTCACATCAGCTGCGTTCAAAGAGCTGTGTAAAGCTTGGGGAGGATAAAAAAAGTCAATATTCTGCCCTACAAACCAAGTCAAAATGGTGTAGTTGAAAGATTGAATGCAGATATTGAAAATTTCCTCCGTCATTTTGTAAAAGATAATCATAGAGATTGGTCAAAATACCTATCTTTTGCTCAAATAGCAATTAATACATCGTATAATCGATCAATTGGATCATCTCCACATTTTGTCCTGCACGGATATCTAAAGAGACTTCCCTACGAGATGCCTGATTATGTCTCCCCATTTACAAATAAATCGGAAAATAGAAAATTCATATCAGATGAGGTAGATGTCGTAGTGGAAAGAATGGAAGCTATCAGAGACTTAGCTAGAGAAAATCTAGAAAAAGAAACAATTAAAGCTATGGAACAACAGCACAAACATGCCACACAAAGAGAATTGAAAGTGGGCGATTATGTTTTTGTAAATGCTGTCAAAAAACCAGAGCAAAGTTCAAAGTTGAACAAAAGATTTGAAGGTCCTTTTATTGTAAATCAAATAAAGGAGCCAAATAAGCTTATGCTTTCGTGTTTAAATTCAACAAAATTATTTCCGGTTCACCGGGAAGATAATTCCAGTTGAAAAGATTACAGAATCTCATTTCTCATTTGATAATGATGAGATTTGGAATCCAGATGCAATCCAAGAAACATTGGATTCCAAAAAGATACAATAAAAGAAACAACAAGAGTGGAACCTGAAGAAGTTTATCAGACAGGTAGATGATCAAGAATTCCAACCACTTCTTCTTGGGGATTCCTCCAATTTTAGATGAACAAAACGTTATTACCAGAGATTCAAACAAGCCAGCAGAATCGTAGAAGAAAACACAAACTTCTTGTAAATCAATTAATATCTGATACTCCTCAAGGAAGTAGATTGATAATTCTACTCCCCAAACAAAACCAAGTAGGAGGATATTAGACCGTCCCCAATCAGACATGAGGATTCATATATTTCAGACAGTTCTGAACATGAGAAACAACCTGTCATGTGCAGAAGTACAAGAGTATTACTTTGGTAACACCATTGCAGATGGAACTGTAGGGGATAATGTGCCAAGTTCTGAAGCACTTCCCAAATATGATGAGGTAACACCTCCAGAAGAAGTCATGGATTTATCAACATCTGAAGGCACAAGAGATGATAGAAAAGAAGATCCGTCGTATAGACCTCACCAACAATTCAGAGGTCCGAGGGATGTGGAACGAAGAATTACAAGAAGCCAAACAAGGCAAAGAGAGCAAAAACTCTTCCACCTTCTACCACGCAAGATTCACCAAAACTATAAAACAACAAGAGTCATCTGGAAACCGTGTAAAAAGACCTCCAGTTGTTGTTGCCATAGAGATGACTAGAGAGGAAATAGGCTCCACTACTTGCCTCCTAAGAGTTAAAACTCTTAGAATTGTAAAAAATTTTTGTAAATAAATCTTTATTTTTTTTTATTTTGTGTTTATAACCTTTAGTTAAGTTTTTATATTTTCTATTACATATATTACCACCAAAACACATGTTTACACTTTTCTATTCTTTATCTTTTAGAATAAGTAATATATATTTTTATTATTATCGTTACGAATTCGGAAAAAAAATTTTTTTTTGCCCCCAGGGGTCATTCTCTTTTTTGAAACTAAAAAACCATAAAAAAATAGAAAAATTTGATATTTACATTACTTTATTTTAACCCTTTTATTTTTTTTTTATTGTAATATTTTTTATTATTACTTTTTTGTTATTTTTTGTTCCCGATTCCGGTCGAAAAAATTTCGTTTTAATATTAAAGAATAATAAAAATATAATCAGTTTGCTTTTATTAATATAAGAAGTTTATTAATTTTAATTTTAATTTTCTAATTCAGGAATTATTAGCCTTACGCTATAATTCAGCTTTGATTGAGTTGATATTGTTAGCCTGATTCAGCTGTTATATATTTAATAGCCTTAGCTATATATTATAATTTAAGTTTGTTCCACGTAAAGTTTTTTGTAATTTTAATTTTCATTAATTATAGATCAGAATGTAAAAGGTTTCTGATCTTTAGTTCTTATTATCCAAGATCCAAAAACTTAATTCTTTTTATTAAGTTTATACTATGTTAGATTAATTAGTGCATTAATTAGATTTAGTATCAGAAACATATCAAACTTGATTCCAATTTTAAATTTTAAATTCACGTAATTCTAGCATAGTCATTGGTCACATTAATAATATTTTAATCATTTAATAATTATTTTCATTTTTACTTTAATGAAACGGCGACCTCATTTATTAAATCGAAGTAATAATCCTTTCAGACTGGAATGAAAAATAGTTACGATCAGTTTTGCGATTACTTCTGTTTACTGCAGTCTATCCATCTCCACTAATTTTAATGAAGAAACAGAGTTACTGCCAGGTATCCATTTGTATCACTCGGTGAAGTAAATTTTATTGGAAGGATATTGACTTGATTGTATCTTTAGAATCCATCAGAAATTAAAACTTACTAGTTATAGAACCATCAAAATGCGTAGATACTTTAAAATAAATTTTGCACTGCGTTAATGAAATTTATTAATATTTCCATAAATCAACGAGCGCACAAATGGGAATTTCAACTCATTAAAATTAGAACTAAAGTAATATCCCTTAAATTAATTGAACTTAAAAGTTTACCCTGGATTCACTCTCAAACTAGATATAAAAGAGCCGCTTTTGAATTGGGAGGAGATATACTTAATATTTTATTTGGTACCGCTACTGATAAACAAATTAAATTTTTAAGAAAAAAGATAAATATGTTAGGTAACTTTGCTAGTACTTCAAATTTATTAGTTAATGAGCTTAAAGAACAGTTAAAGTCAAATACCCGAACATTATCAGAATTTCAAATTAACTTACAAAAATTAATTGAATTTCAAAACAGATCACTTGCAACTCATAACATACTCAATCAACTAGGTAGTATCAAATCATTACTTACATTAGTTGAACATTCAGTTAACAGTATTACAATGATACATCAATTAGCTAAAAACAAGATAACTAATGACCAACTTTATTCACCCATCTTTTTGTTACCATACATACTAGAAATGACACAAACCACAAAACTACATCCTATAATACCATTAGAAGCAACAACATATCATTCATTTTTGACATACTCATGGACTATAAAATCAACCACTAATCCATTTGAATTAATTACACTAATTCCATTCATTTCAAATGAGAAATTTATTTCATATAAGTTAATTCCATTCCCAACATTCATTCCATTTAATGAAACGTCCGTTCGAATAATGTATAATACACCAAATAATTATCTTTTCGTTAATTATGGTCAGAGAAAATATACTTATTTACGAAATTCGGTCCACGATTATTGTCGTAACATAGGGAAAACAGCAGTATGCCCTCAATCACAACCTTTTACATCCATTGATGACAAAACATGCTTGCTATCGCTTTTGCTTAACTATACTACTAATTTTTCTTCATGTCCTATCACTATCTTTAAATCTAAAGAACCTTTTACAGTAACCCTAGGACATTTCACTATTATATCTTTCGCAGAAAAAGTTAGAGCTTCTATATCCTGCGAAAAAAGACCTCATTCGTAACAGCACTAATTAAATAATTTTATTTTTAATTCCCACATAGGTTGTACTTTTACAACCTCTGCAATTATCAATTTAAAACCCATTCATTTAGAAGAAAAAATATTTCATTAAAACTTCATTAATAGCTTCGAATCGATAAAGTTTGTTTATTTTTTTAACTCATGTTGCTTTGCCAGAATATCTCTGCAGCAATATCAAAATATTCAATTATTGAAAGAAGTTCAGGGAATAAGAAGACTAGACAGTATAATAATACCATTCACCATATAACTCCTATCTTTCGTCAAGTTAAATTAATCCCATATATGGTGGAGGAACAACTAGTTGTCATTTTTATTCATTTCATCATAGTGATTTATTTATTTGACCTGGTCTTATAGAAAAGCATTGTGTAGAAAATGTTTAAAAGAATTAAATCAAGAAACCCAAGATATTCCATTGAATAATATACCCATTTCAACCCTTCCATTGGAGGTAAACCCAGTTCAAAATACCCCACAGAATCAAATTGAAATTGAACCCTTGGTACAACCTCCCATAAAATTTAGGCAATCACTAATACCCAAACCTCCTATGCCGCCACCTATTCCATATAGGCAATCTACTTCTCAAGAAGTGGAAGTATATTCTAACATTGCTAACTTGGATTAATGTCCTTTCTATATGACTAATACCCTTTCTGCGTTTGTTTTTGAATTATAAGTTTATAGTACTAATAGAATTAAAATCCTTTATGAATTTTAATTTTTTGAAGGCAGAGTCCTTATTGTAAAATATATTTCACAATATATGAAATCAAGAAACTAAGTTTATTGATATTAAAATAATATTTCAAAAACAAACTCTGTTTCGAAATTTAATATCTCAAAACATTAGCTCTCTTGCAACATTTTTTGTTTAACTAAATTTTCATTTAATAGCTTTTTTATTACTTGACTCAACACTTCTTTAAGTTTTTGATCGTAAAAGTTGGCGCCAGAGATGTTGAAATCCGTCTGTGACTCCATAGCTCTCAATCTGGAAATATCTATTCCTAAAATCAAATTCTAGGAATCAATCTGGAAGCAATCTAGGAATCAATCTAGGAATCAATCTAGATTTAAATCTAGATTTATAAGAAATCATATTGAGCTTTCACTTAGAAAAAGGGAGTTAGAGAGAATGAGGGGACCGAGAGGGGAAACTTTAGGGTTAGAGAGATAGTGTTGTAGTAGGTGTTAGAGAGGGTTTGGATAGAAGAACGATCTTTTTAAAAAGGGTTGGAACACGAGAAAAGTCGTTCGTTTGGGCCTAACAACCACTCAGCTAACAACTAACGAAATAGTTCTGAGTTTGTTGTAAGAGGCGCGAAAATTATATTGAGATAGAAGTTTTTATTAGAAAAGTGAAACATGATATAGTATATATTATTTTGATTACATTATATATTATATTATATATATGTACTATAATGTGCCACAAAGAGGTATTTTTCTTTTTCCATTTTTAATTGTAAAACTTAAAGACAAAGGCAGGTTAATGAGACAAACAAAAGACGTTCTCACTTTCATTTAAAAAACATTCCACATCACCGTGCAAAGGTAATAAGTGAATTATTTTAAATAATAATAATAATAATAATAATAATAATAATAATAATAATAATAATAATAATAATAATAATAATAATAATAATCTGTAAAAATTTTTAAAGCCGTTTTATGGTAATATTTATTGCTTTAAAAATAAAGATGTTTGCTATATCTCATGAAATATATTTGTTAAATTATCTTTGAAATATTTATATATTGTAATTAATTATTATATTGCAATTAATACTTTTATTATATTTAATAAAAATATGAATTGTAATATTGAAGAAATTTGATGTGTTTATTTTAAAATGATTTTATGTATTCATGAAATATATTTTTATATTGAAATATTTGGAACATTATACTAATTAAAAAAATTTACTTAATTATTTAATATTTAGTAATCTCATTATTTTAAAGAACATTTAATTTATAATGTGTTTCCCATTATTTTTTATTTAGGTTTTTCGGATAGTCTTTCAGACTATTTTTTGGATGATATTTATGGATAGGATGTACAAATAAAAGACTCTCGAGAATTGTGCGTTTATTCAACCTCCACCTGGTCAAAAGGATCTTTTGGCCAGATATATATATATATATAATATATATATATATATAATATATATATAATATATATATATATATATATATATATATATATATATATAAATATATAATTATATATATTATATATATATAATATATATATATATATATATATAATATAATTATATATATATAATAATATATCATATATTATATTATATATATATATATATTATATATATATATATATATATATATATATATATAGCAAGCCTAAGTATAAACATTTGTAAAACTTTTAAAAATTTGTATTTGCGTTTATACTTGTGTCATTATTTATGTTAGAGAAATTTGTAACGTAAGTTCAAGCTGAAAAGTATAAAAGGCTTGCTCGGCTTACTTATTCAGTCAGTCTCTCCCACTCTCTTGCCAGACCCAGTCGGACACACTTGCTTGCTCCAAGAAGAAAAAATCTAATTATAAAGAAACTTACCAAGCCAAAAGAAAGAATCTTAATAATGTGGAGACTGTTATAATTTATATTTATTAAATAAAGCTTCAATTGTTTTACGGATTTTTATATTAACATCCAAATTCATATAGTGGGCCTACTCTCAAGTTTACAAAAAACTAAAAGAAAAGAAATGAAGAAACAAATAATAACACATTAAAGAACTTATTAGGCTCCCTATATAATTGGTGAACCCGGAATAGAACACCCATAACTTCAATCAAGGCCTTCTAAACACACAATGAAGAAAAGAAAAAAACTGGCCATTGCGAAATCCAACTGAACACTTCGAGAAAATGACTGGGCAAACGAATATTATCAATGAACTTCACTTTCATTTTTAAATTAATTTTTGATTATGTCTTAATCTTTTCACAACTATCACAGTTCAGATGATTCATCGTTAGACATAGCAAACTTCCTTCGGTATGGATTTCTTCATCATTTTAAGTTTGATTATGGGCAGAAATTATTTTTGGAATTCCATCTACGAACTTCTATCTTTCGAATTCTAAATGTCTGTGTGACCTCTCCTTATGTATGAAGAAATTTTCAAATAAAGGACCTGAACTTCAAGCAACTTCGTCTTTACATATGTCAAGCAATGTTTCTCTCGTGACTATAACTTGAAAACTACGCAAGTATTGTCAACCATGGTAGATGTAATGTTAGAAACGTCTTTATACTGGACCTTTTCCCTGATTTAATGGTTCGATCGATGTGGCCTATTTAACTTCTGAATAATTCAATTGTTTCATAACAATTATAAAGCAAACATTTTTATTTTTTTATGCATTTACTTAGGTTTGCTTATATCTAATTGATATAACCAAATATGCTTCTGTTTAAATGCACCTTTAATTTTCTGTATATATAACATTGTATTTTTATATTGTTTTTATTTCTGTATAATTATTATAACATACTTCTCACTCCCGTGTCTAGGGCGGAAAGTAATATAGCAAGCCTAAGTATAAACATTTGTAAAACTTTAAAAATTTGTATTTGCGTTTATACTTGTGTCATTATTATGTTAGAGAAATGTAACGTTCAAGAAAAGTACATAAAAGGCTTGCTCTGGCTTTCATTTATTTTAGTCGTCTCTCCCAATTCCGCCTGTCACAAGTAGTTGGACTTTACTCAAGCTTCTCTTCAAGAAGTTGGAAAATTAGCTGAATTATAAAGAAACTTACTTCTCAAGCCAAAAGAAAGAATTCCAATAATGGGGAGATCGTTATAATTTATATTTATTAAATAAAGCTTCAATTGTTTTACGGATTTTTATATTAACATCCAAATTCATATAGTGGGCCTACTCTCAAGTTTACAAAAAACTAAAAGAAAAGAAATGAAGAAACAAATACTAACACATTAAAGAACTTATTAGGCCCCCTATATATATATATATAGTAGTTATATATATACATAATGTATAAAGATATGTTATATATATTATATATATATATGAGCAAATATATATTAAG
>JABUQX010000603.1:0-12500 GCA_015478945.1 Trachelipus rathkii | reverse complement strand
ATTCATCAATTCTTAAAATTCCTGAATTACAATATATAAATGTCTTTCAAACAAACTAATGCATTTTCTTCCTTTCCCACAAAGAAGAAAAAAATATATTAAAAACTTGGTGGTGAATGTGCTGCCAATTTTGAGAATTTCAGTGATTTCACAAAAAGGTAACATTATTTGTTCGTAGTTAGGAAGTAAGCACCCAAGTCTACCTCGGCTTTAAAAGATTAATTTTAGTTTCAAATAGTCCTTGAGTTTTACATATGCAAAATGGTTTTATAGACCAACAACTGGTTGCAAGGTCTGTCTAAGTTGACTTTTCTGGACACACACACACACACACACACACACACACACACACACACGCAAATACACACACACACACACACACACACACACACACACACACACACACACACACACACACACACACACACACACACACATATATATATATATGTTATATCTATTCATAAGGATATATATAAAGAAGATAGTTATATATATATATAGGTATATACAATGATGGAGATATGAGTTGTTATTAGTGAAGGTATATATATATAGTTACTTACAGAAATCTAGGCAGACTTTATTACTATATATATATATATATATATATATATATATATATATATATATATTCGTAATTTTCATGTATTTAAGGTTGAAAGTTCAGTTGCCTCGAGTATCAAATTTATTTAATCAAAATCCAAGCAAACTCGGCCTTGCTTTTCCAATATAAGAATTTTATTCAATAAATTTATTTTTATTTCAAACGTTTTCCATTTCAAACAGGTAATTTTGCATTTTTTAATTTAGTTAATTTCATAATATTTAAACTGCTGAAGGATCTAGTTTGTATAACGCTTTCTTACTCAAAGATCAATCAGAAGTAACCAATCCACATGATTCACTTTCTAATAAAAGAACCTCAATTTACTCCTATCTCTCTTTCCAGATCTTTCCTTTCTCAATTCTCCTGTTGCATTTGGAAAAATTTTCAGTCACGTTGCAATCACGTTTTCCTTTCCCTTCTATTATTATATAGCATCCGTCATCTGCAAAAACTGAATCAGAAAATACTAAATACTAATCATTCATATGAAAATATCTTTATTATTCCAATAATATACACTTTCTTCTTTGTTTAGTTGGTATTATAGTTTTCTTTTGTTGAGCAGCACCACAAATTCTTCAAGGCTAGAATCAGTTAAGTAGTTTAGTTTTCATACTCTAAAAATACGTTTAATATGCAGCAACCGCAGCAGATGATTTAGAGAAGCGAGTTAATTTTGTTGAACTACGATATTCATCTTTTTCAGTGGCAATTGCAAGGTTGTTTTTCATTCTTTTGCAAGGAGTGTGATGGCAATTTGAACGTAATGAGTAGCTGTATTTATCTATTTTAAAATCATTTTAAACATTTTTCTTTTAATTAACTTCGATCTGCAACTAAAGCTTACAAATTCGCTCCAAAATAATCATGAGCACTTAAATATAACTACAAAAGTCATATATTTTTTAAATGGTTTTAAAAATCACCTTATATATATATATATATATATTATATATATATATATAAATATTGTATATAGCAGCATATAGCAGCAGTATATATATAAGGGTTATAAGTTATATATATATATATAAGAGTATAAAGTATAACATATAATAGTATAGGATATATATTGTACAGCATATAGATGTTATATATACGTTTATTTTTAATATTTTTATATAAAATACTATATATATATATATATATATATATATATATATATATATATATATATAATATATATATATTATATATATATATATAGCGTTGATCCAGTTTCTATGAGATAGGAATTTTAATTTAATCAGGAAAAGCAATACCAGAGCTAGTACATACTGGAGGCTGGACACCTGGTGATGTCGCCTTGACGGGAACTCGGTTGCTTTATAACTGTTCTTGAATCCAACTTTTTTGGGTTGGGGGATGGCTCAGTTGTATAGCACCGGTCATATTGTCCTCACGCGCAACATGCAGTGATTCAATCCCAGAGAAGGCAGTTAATTCTTTACCTTCTCATTATATGTTCTTTCTTTAACATCTTATATAATTGCGATTATTATGCAATATTTAACATCTAAAACTTAAACTGTTTGATTTATTTTAATCTGGATACCTGCGATGTCGCCTGACGGAACCGGGCTGCTTTATGATTGTTCTTAACTAACTTTTTGGTTGGAGGATGGCTCAACTGTTGTAGCACCGGGCATATTGTCCTCACGCGCAAAATGCGTAGCCCCAATCCCAGAGAAGGCAGTTATTTTCTACCTTCTCATTATATGTTCTTTCTTTAACATCTTATATAATTGATTATTATGCAATATTTAACATCTAAAAATATAAAAGAACGAGATAGGACAGGCGGACACCTGGTGATGTCGCCTCGACGGGAAACTTGGTTGCTTTATGATTGTTCTTGAATCCAACTTTTTGGTTGGAGGGATGGCTCAATCATGTAGCACCGGGCATATTGTTGTCCACGCGCAACATGCGGTGGTTCAACTCAGAGAAGGCAGTTAATTCTTTACCTTCTCAGTATATGTTTTTTCTTTAACATCTTATATAATTGGGAGATTATTATGCAATATTTAAAATACATCTAAAAATATAAAAGAACGAGAGATAGGACAGGCGGACACCTGGTGATGCTGCCTGACGGGAACTCGGTTGTTTATGATTGTTCTTGAACTAAATCTCTGGTTGGAGGATGGCCTCAATCATGTAGCACCGCTAAGTTGTTCCGCCGGCGCAACACATGCGGTGGTTCAATCCCAAAGAAGGCAGTTAATTCTTTCCTTCATTATAGTATATATATATATATATATATATATATATATATATATATATATATATATATATATATATATATTATATATATATAATATATATATATATATATATATATATATGCTAAAATATCTGACCCTTTCTTCCTCATAAATATGGTAGTGCTCAACATGTACCGGGAACTGAGATACAAATTGAGCATTTAGGTTTAAATATGTAGTAGAGAAAGCCAAACCCACTCACCAATTATATAGACTGAAAATATGGAAAGTAAGAAGATCTTCAAAAAGACATGTATGTGACAAAGTCGCATGCTAGCGTTGGGGTCGGAGGGATCCACAAAATCTGTACTTATATTGTTCTTATCCACTCATGTTACGTCACAAGTCTAAACATCAAAACCATATCACCATAACAACAATCAATGCCCTCTGCAGGAATAAGTATATCTATATATATATATATATATATATAGTTATATATAAGAGTATATAGTAGCATATATAAGTATATATGCTATGTTATAGCAGGCAGCAAGTTATATATATATATATATATATATATATATATATATATAGCCCCCGTTTTGTTTTAAGACTCCGTCATTTTTTTTTTTTTTTGTAACATATTGCTAGTATATGATACTAACAATGAATTTCAGTGGTGATGGACATGATTCAAAAGCTTAAATATAAATAATTATTTAAAAATCACATTTATATCAAATAAAATTTAAAAATGAAATATTCCCCAAAAATTTGATACTTACAGAAAAGCCAATTACATATTTGGAATCAAAGTATTAAAGTTTATTACAAAAATATAAAAATAAATTTGTTTTTTCATAAATGAAATATCTCAAAATAGCCATACTACAGAAAACATTACATATTTGGAATCAGTGTGTAAAGCTTATTACAAAATGTAAAAAGAAAAAAATTAGGGGGTTTCGAGCCGACGGGGGACAGAGGGGGACGTTTTCCATACCCCTGTAGGGAGGGCGGAGGAACCCCCTGCGACACCCAAATACCAATAAAGAGCTGGGGTTCTGGAGACCCTCCCTGAAGGGGGGAAATAGTCCTACCCTGTCGTTCCCCGGAAGGCCGGGAGACCCCCCCCCGACTCCTGCCATCTTTAAGGTTTACCCTGGGTATTCCTTTAGTTAAAAAAATTTAAAACTGAGGAGTCGTAAAACAAAAACTGGTCCCCATATATTGGAATCATGTCCTGTCACCCCTTAAATTGACTGTTAGAATCATATAGAAAAGCAAAAAAAAAAAACAAACAAAAAATCAAACCGACGGAGTCGTAAAACATAAGCAACAGGTCATATATATATATAGCAGCATAGTTACCTCCCATAGGGCTCCCTTAGCATATATATAAGCAGCAGCAGCATAAGGCGTATATATATATATATATATATATATATATATATATATATATATAAATATATATATATATATATATATGTTACTATATATATATACCCTTCTATATAGAGGTGTGGAAGTAAAAATAAAATCCTGAATTGGTTCCTAGACAGTGTTTCTTTCAGACAATTTTCTCCGGTTTATAAAGATTTGGGGCACATAAGTCTAACATACTTTACATAAAAATTAAAGGATGTAATGATATTCTTGTCACTTCAAGTTAATCTTAGTCTGCTTAGTTACTGTCTTACTGAAATAGTAAATATCCGAAATATAAACAAATTCTTTAGTTGTAAAAATATAGCAATCTATTTGTGAAATTTTATTAGGGGAAGTTAGATAAATAAAATAACATAAGGGTATGAAAACATATTATGAGAGAATATTATAATTAAAAATATATAAAAAAGCATATGACTTTTTCAAATAAGGAAATAGATCTTTAGTAAAATACCTTATATATATATATATATATATATATATATATATATAGTTAGTAGCATATGAAGTATAGTATATATATATATATATATTATATATATATATATATATGTTAAGGTTATATAATATATATATATATGTATATGGATTTATGAAACGCGGGAGCTTTAAAAACTACGCTTGAGCGTTCTTTTATGGGAACGCGGATGGCTTAGTGGATAAAGCTCCCGGTCATTGCAGTTACTTCAAAGGAGAGGAGTCCACTGCAGCCCGAATCCTGCTGATTGGAGAGTAAAAATCATTAGGGACGAGTATATATATATATATATATATATATATATATGTTATGTATATATATATAGTTATTATAAGTGTTACTATATATATATAAAGAGTAGTTAGTATATATATATATATATATATATATATATATATATATATATATATATTGATACAACGCTTCCCTCCCCCGACCTTAGTCTTTTCAGAGCTAGGCTTATTAAAAAGAAATAAGCTTATAAAGGAATCATACGACGATTTTTCTTGGTCGCATACAAGTCTACTGTTTTTTCTAAAAAATCCTCAGTTGGAATCTCTGACCCCTCGATGCTTATCATCATACAATGCATTAAGGTTTCTGGCAGAATTCTATTTCTTGTCTTACTCAGTATTCAGTTCATATTACTGAACGATCTTTCTACCGAGGCTGTCATTACAGAAATGACAAGAAGGTTATCACAAAGCTTTTGTAACTCACAATATCCCAAGTCCGCTTCCAATATTTTTGACAATGAACTTTCATTTGCTTTAAATATTTCGCTTTCGAGCATGGAATTGATATAAAAATTGAAGGATTTCAGGTCAGCTAATACACCTTCCGAATTAAGCATCGGAAATCTGTCACAAAATTTTCTAACTTCAATATCCGGTAATGTTAATGACCAACACGTCTCAAAGCGACTAGCAAATGTCATTTGTCGTTGAACCTTTCTTCAATTTCTTTGATTACACTATCGCAGTATATCTTCATCCATTTAAATGCATTTTTCTTATCTTCATCAGCAATCAGGCGCACCTTTAGATGCAAACCTCCATTATTTCACACCTGAATGCTTGCAAGCCATCATTGACGTCCCCAAACTGATTTGCAATATTTTGCAGGTGCAATTTGTTCCAGTAATTAGGGACACTTGTCATACTAAAGTCTTCTTGCAAAGTTACTGCTAAGATAAGTAGAAAGCATTAAGTGAGTTCATTTACATAATAGGTGGTCAAGGAAACCTCATTTCCTGAATTCCAGCAAATGCCCTGCAAGTGATGCAAGTCTGTCCCTTGTGGATATGCTCACAAGCCATCAAAATTGACTTTAAGCTCCCGAAGACAGCATTCACTATCTTATAATGAGATAATAACCATCTCACTTCAATGCATTCTGGAATCTTGAGGATAGGATCATTGATTAATGATTGAATATCATGCAAAATATTTTCCTTTTTTACCTGCTAAACAGTTTGTAAATGTCTGAAATAAAAAAAAAAAACTTTGACCTTCTGATTTTTATTCCTGTATAGAGGCTGCTGCCAGGGTCAATATATGGGTTCTGTATATATAGAGAATCCTTTGCCTTTTCTTAAAAGCCTTTCTTACACCTCCAAATCCCTTTCCGAGCTTCATATTAGGTGTTTAATCTTCATCAAAATGCAAAAAGCCAAATAATGTCATAATTTAAAATCAAGATCAGTCGCTCCCTTATCAATAGTATTTGCAATATTTGCTTTTCCATTGGGTATTTTAACAATTGACAAGAAATTTTCTACTGGATTTTACCCTCGACTACTCTAAACATTATACTCAGCTCCATTTCATTTCTTAATAAAGAAGTGCTCTCATCTGCTAAAACGGAGAACTTCTTGTTTTTCAGTGTTTTCTTCAACTCATCTTTCAAAACTTCACCCATACATAATAGAAGTTCACCGGCAGTGTCCTCACTCTGATCTTTTTTACATGCTTTAAAATCATCATTCAATTTGTCCAAAATACTTTCAATCAAACTCTGATATTTAGTAGTGTAAGCTACTTTTTCCTTTACCAAAAAATACAACCCTCGCAAAAGTATTTTTAAACCTTTCCTATTTAAGTCTCTTTCACTCTGTTGAACAATTTGAGCGTGAATCGGTTTCTTCAGAGTCTGTCTCCTGAGGTTTTCCATTTCTACACTTATAGTGTGAGCTGAAGAGTGTTCATGCTTCTCTAATTTCCCATTTTTTCCTAAAGCTTTTTTGAAAGTTGTGAATGGAACGACTATGAATACCCCACCGGTCTTTTGTAGAACATTTGCATCATTTTTCATGAAATTTTGGCACAGTTTACAAAATGCTCCTCGTTTTTCTTCACTGTATGCCAGCCAACTATATTTCTGTTCCCATTGTTTATTGCGGCAGCGTTGTTTCGTCGACGATTTTGTGGAATGAGTTGGATGATCCCGGTAATCTTTTATTTCTCAAATATTCTTTTAATCAGTTTTAATTTTAGAAAAATTGATACGTTTGGTGGCGTTTCTTCCCCGGTTTTTTTAATAGTCCCCAAGCTGCCGCGTTACTGAAATAAAAGTCTATTCTCCCTCATGATCCCGAAAAGAGAAGAGGTACCTATGAAAAGTAAAAATAGCGCTCTATATATATATATAGTAGCAGTAGTAATATATAGCATATATATATATATATATATATATATATATATATATATATATATATATATATATATATATATATATATATATTATACTATATGTTATATATGTTGCTATAAGTTATAAGTATATATATTAGGGGATGCAATGGAACCAGGTTTTGGCCGGAACCCCGGCCGGAACTCGATTTTTGAAAGTTCCGTTCCGCTTGAACTAATCTCTGGTTCCGGCTGGAACTTTACCGAAACTCTTTACTTTTTTCAAATGTCTTCTTTAAAAAAATTCAGTAATTGATTTGTCATTTACTCAGCTGATTATGCATAAAAATAATATAGAAAATTGATATATGTGAACAAATATCATGATAAATGATTCCCTCTATACCAGTGATTCCCAACCTTTTGTAATTCACGGCAACTTATTTAAGGCTGTGGAATCTTTGAGGCAATGACTTAGTCAAGCAATAATACACACATAATACACAATAATACACACACAATAATAATAATAATAATAATAATAATAATAATAATAATAATAATAATAATAATAATAAATTTTAAATTTAAAATATCTATAATACATACCTGCTAAAATAGGAAAGCTGGAGTTTGCGGTTTAGAATCGTTTAATAATATTAATGGGAAATTTGTGCTTTGATACTTGGAGCACAAATATTGTATGTTAGGTCTGATGTTTGATAACGCAACACGCATATTTTCCTTAAGATTCAACAATCTATTTTGTTTTGCATTTTATCGTGACCATTGCAGAGAAAGTTTGTTCATAAAGTATGATGTTGAAAACGGCAAAAGTGAAACTTGTGACTTCTTTTCTCTACTTGTGTTAGTGATACCTTTGTATAAGTCAAGCAGCCACTGATAAGTCGTTTTTCTCAAGTTTAATTTTCAGTAAGAATCAGTGCAGAGATCATTAAATTCCGTCTCTTTCAGTACCCAGAAATCTCACTCTTCAGCAATATTTGCATTTAAATGGAAACAACCATCTAAGATTCTAACGGAAAGAGGCGAAAGTACTCTATCTACTGCACTGCGGTAATTTGATAAATGATGAAGAATGAGGTCTTTTAGCTTTCCTCGCAAGCACATGTTTCGAAAATTTAAAAAGGGATGGAAAATTTGGAAAAAAATCACTTTTTCTCACTGGTGATTAGAAAAACCATCTCTTCTCATGAAACCTCATTTTATTGGTTGGAAGAAACTGCTGCTTTTGGTCATCGTATCCTTAAATGAAGTATTTAATTCATTTAGTTTACTAAAAATATCTGACAGATATGACCGCTCTGTAAACACCAATCATCAATTTGCAGCAACCTAGAAAATGCCCCCACAAAGCTTTTTCTCAAAAGACTTGGTTCTCTTTTTTTTTTGAGGGTGAGAACGTATGGTTCAAGTACTTCTACCACGTGAGATAACCATCTACTTCTGTATGTAATACTGAGATATATGGTGCATTCTCACAACATATTATTTCAAAGAGTCTACACTTCAAAGGTCGTGATTTAATATAATTTATCATCTTCACAACCTGATTTATAACTTCAGTGAACTGCTCACCACAATTTTTCCCTACTAGTGCTTCTCTGTGCAGAAAGCAGTGAGTTATTATCAATGATCCATTTTCCTGTAAAGCTCGCGCAGTAAATCCTTTATACTTTCCTGTCATTGATGGTGCACCATCAGTACATATTCCACAACAGTCGTTCCATAAAAGACCATGGTTATTGAGATAGGAAGAGACGGAAGCAAAAATATCGGCGCCGGTACTAGTTGTTTCCAACTCTTTGCAAAACAAAAGCTGCTCCACGATATATTTACCGTCAATAAATCTACAGAATCCAAGAAGCTGATTTTTGGCAGTAATATCAGTACTTTCATCTATTTATAAACCAATTTATGGTGAGTTTTTATTGTATCTATGACTTGTTCATTTATATTTAATGACATTTCAGATATTCTACGGCTAATAGTATTGTGTTTGAGAGAGGAAACTTTGAAATTTTGGTATGGTTTCAACGATAATTTTGCACGCCGGGATAATGATAACCTCTCCAGCTGTATGAGGTTTCATTTTCTTGGCGAGCAGTTCGGCAACTTTAAATGAAGCTGCGAGAGAAGCGTCACTTGTGATAAATCTTTTCAACATTCTTTTACCAACTTTCTTGATTTTCTAATAGCCTTGAAAAATATGAGCCGGGTTTCTGGGATACAACTGGGTTCTTCGTAGCAAGATGTTTCTTAAGTTTGATGGGGACTATGGTTTCATTGCTTAGCGTTTCACTACACACTAAGCACAGGGGACGTGGATTATCTGCATCGTTGTTCCATGAAAATCCGTAAGACAAATAACTCTCTAAATACGTTCTTTTCTTTAAAAGAAATTCTTTTGATGTTGAAGATCCAGGAATGATAATGTTCAAATTACTCTCCTTAAAGTAGGTGGTACAAGTTCGCTCTCCTCGAGTTTACGTTTTCTTATTACAAACTTATCCATTTCAGAATTGATCACTAATGTAACACTTCACAACCCTAGTAACACTAATTAATTTATTTACTTATTGACTCTACTCTACTGATTATACCCAAGTTATATATATATATATATGCTGCATATATATATATATATATATAGTTATATATATATAATATATATATATATATATATATATATATATATAATTAACTTTCAGGAGAGAGGGAGATTAAAGCCTTTTTAAAGAATTTTTGCCTAATAAATTGAAAATGTAATTTCATTAAAATGGTTAGAGATGTTACAATTAGATTAAGATCTCGCGGCACACATAAGTGCCGCGACACACCGGTTGGGAATCTCTGCTCTTTACTTTCGAAAACTTTAAATATGAAACAATATTTTCACACTCGAACCGGTACCTTTAATACTCTAGGGTTGATTATTTTTTTGATATTTTTTTTATTCTTTATTTTTAGACACAAATTGCTTTTTTAATTATTATTTTTATAAAATTAGTAAATAATCCTAATTATTACCTAATTAATAATAAGTTTACTAAATATAATTATTATTTAGTTTAATTAAGTTATTTAAATTATATTTATACTGTATAATATCTGAGTACTCTAATTTTATTTATTTCTTTATTAAAAATGACTTGAAACTACATTGATGAATTTACTTATTATATAGATGAAATATACTTATCATATTAAGTTTTTTTTTCTTTTCTTTTAAGCCTTAAATGCTAAAAAAATTAAAATACTAAATTAGCAAAAAAAACATTTGTCAAATGCTTCTGGTTTTATGTCCATCTCCTGCATTATAAAATCTAGACCTGGGGTTAAATGCATTTCGGTGAAGTATAATTATTATTATTATTATTATTTATTATTATTATTATTATTATTATTATTATTATTATTATTATTATTATTATTATTATTATTATTATTATTATTATTATTATTATTATTATTATTATTATTATTATTATTATTATAATTATTAATAAAAGAAATTAACTTTAAGGTAGAAACTACTACAAAACAAAATATTAACTAAACTGTTTAAGCAAAAATTTTAAAAAATTTTAAAACAAGATTTCATAATTTTCTTACTTAAAAATGTATATATTTATTTGAATATTGAAATGTTATGGTGTAGGAAAATAAGTTGCTCTCCATGTTGTGGAGTTAAACGTGATCTCTTATCCTCAAACACGTCACCCGCTTCTGAAAAAAGCTTTAAAAATGCTTTCTCTAAAAAATTTTTAAACTTTGAAGACCTGTAGAACTTTATATAGTATTCCTTTTTTAGTTAATAAATTTATTGATCCGCTTATCCATATTTTGCTTACAGAACTAAGAGCTCACAGCATGGATATGAACAAGATGCAAGATACTTCTAGAGAGACTCCACTTGTTAATCAGATAAGTTTTAAGTAGAATATGTAAGGTGTAGCGGAAGTCGAAAAGTGCCGGTACCGGCTGGAACTTCCGGCCGGAACTTTTTCAAGGTTCCGGAAAGTTCCGGTTCCGGCCGGAACCAAAAATTCTGGTTCCGGTACATCCCTAATATATATATATATGACATTTATAAGAGGATGAATAGATATATATATATATATATATATATATATATATATAGCAGCAGGAGTAGCAGCATATATATACATATATATATATATATATATAAGGCGGTTTATTTCTGCTTGTGGGTTCCTTCATTAAGATTAAAACTCTAGATGCATGGAACATTAATAATTTTATCTTAATTGATCAGAATTTAGAAAATGCCAGAATATGCCACGTGAAAAAGTAGTATAACTGTACTTTTTTTTGGAAATAAAAGTTAGTAAGGCCCTCGTATGAAATGTAACTTTTGTTGTATAGACGTTGCAAAGAACGGCAGGGCACTCAAATGGAGGCCCACATCGCAAATTGCAACAAATGTGATGACAACATCAAATAGAAATATTTGACTGAGTAAAGATCAATATATATATATATAAGTATGTTATATAGCAGCAGAGCAGCAGTATAAGAGCATATATATATATATATATATATGTTAGTATATAAGGTTATATTAATAAGCGCTATTATATATATATTATAGGCATCACCACCCACAGTACGGCTCCTTTCTGGAGGTTACAATATAAGAAAGAGAGAGTATATATATATATATATATATATATATATATATTATATATATATATATATATATATATATATATATATATATATATATATATATATATATATATATATATATTAATATATATATTTTTTTTTAAAAATCATTTAATTAATTTAAAATAAATAATTAATTTTTTATTTTTCCTTTTCCTTTTCCCTTTTTTTTATTAAGAGGAGCTTCTCTTGTTTGTTCCCATAATCATATTAAGAGCATCAACTCCACACTTAGTTTATAACTTAAGTGGGAAAAACTACCCTTGCCATCCTTGTGCCTTTGGGGTAAATATTACACTTATAAACGCTACGCTGCCAGACGCATGATTCTATGTATTAATTTTAAAACTTAACAGCTTTTATTTTGTTTTATATATATATTATGAGTATATATGTGTATATATATATAT
>JABUQX010000602.1:0-18852 GCA_015478945.1 Trachelipus rathkii | reverse complement strand
AAAATTTAGATTTCCCAATAAATAAAAATCAATAATTCTTTATTGCTTTGAAGATAAAATAATATTTCAAAAACAAACTCTGTTTCGAAATTCACTATCTCAAAACATTAGCTCTCTTGCAACAGTTTTTGTTTAACTAACTTTCCTCTTAATATCCTTTTTATTACTTGACTCAACACTTCTTTAAGTTTTTGATCGTAAAAGTTGGCGCCAGAGATGTTGAAATCCGTCTGTGACTCAGTTCTCAATTTGGAAATATCTATTCCTAAAAAAATCTAGGAATCAATCTAGGAATCAATCTAGGAATCAATCTAGGAATCAATCTAGATTTATAAGAAATCCATTTGAGGCTTCACTTCAGGAAAAGGGATAGAGAGAATGATGGGGAATAAGAGAGAGAAACTTGAGGGTTTAGAGAGATTTAGAGTAGGGGTTAGAGAGAGAGACATGGGGGAAGCGATTCTTTAAAAGGGGTTGGAACACGAGAAAAGTCGTTTGTTTGGGCCTGAGATCTGCTAAGTAAAAAGCTAATGAAATAGCTCCTTTAGTAGTTCATGTAGGGAAAATTATAATAGAGATAGAAGTTTATTAGAAGAGTGAAACCTGATATAGTATATATTATTTTGACTATATTATATATTATATATATTATATATATTATATAATGTACAAAATTGTATACTGTTTTTCTTTCCATTTTTTAATTATAATATGTAAAGACAAAGGCAGGTTAATGAGACAAACAAAGGACGTTCTCACTTTCATTTAAAAAACATTCCACATCGCCGTGCAAAGGTAATAAGTGAATTATTTTAAATAATAATAATAATAATAATAATAATAATAATAATAATAATAATAATAATAATAATAATAATAATTCTGTAAAAATATTTAAAGCCTGTTTTACTTTGTAATATTTTATTGTTTTTAAAAATAAAGATGTTTGCTATATCTCATGAAATATATTTGTTAAATTATCTTTGAAATATTTATATATTGTAATTAATTATTATATTGCAATTAATACTTTTATTATTTTTAATAAAAATATGAATTGTAATATTGAAGAAATTTGATGTGTTTATTTTAAAATGATTTTTATGTATTCATGAAATATATTTTTATATTGAAATAATTGGAACAATTATACTAATTAAAAATATTTACTTAATTATTTAATATTTAGTAATCTCATTATTTTAAAGAACATTTAATTTATAATGTGTTTCCCATTATTTTTTATTTAGGTTTTTATGGATACCTTTTTTTGGATCTCCTTTTATTTTTGGATGTAGTTTAGGATGTAGAAATAAAAATTATCAGGAATTGCCGCGTTTAATCAACCTCCATCTGGTGTCAGACGTAAAGAGTCCATGTATCACCAGACTGCCTTCCTTGCATCAGGATATCGTGGCTGTAATCTCCTCATTCTTTGCAATGGTCATTGCCGACTTCGCGTTTAGCACCTAGTATTGGCGTTAGTTCGACTACAAAGATAATAGACCGTAAGGAACGGTCGAGGGATTGCGCTTATACGAACCAAAGGATTTTCTGTGTCCACAAGAGCCAATTGTCATAGCAATTCCGTGAGAGGTGATTTCTTTGTCACCAACAGATGACTTCAAATCCAAAAAACCTTTGTCAAGCTGTTAAAGGTGGAAAATCATTTCGACGTTCAGTGAGTACAAAAAATTAAAGTTTCACACAAAAAACCCATTTTCACACTTAAAATTAAATTAAAAGAAATTACACAAAGAGTATATGTTTATATTATCGTCGACTTTAATATACGTTATGCTTAATTTTGTGGGAATTTCCAAACACAAAAGGTGTTAAAATTAAAAGAAATTACACAAAGAGTATATGTTTATATTATCGTCTTAGGACTTTAATATACGTTATGCTTAATTTTGTGGCAATTTCCAAACACAAAAGGTGTTAAAAAGGCTACTTTATAAATTTGAAATAAAAGTGTGAAAATAAAAAAGTTTTAGAGACAATTTTTTAATATATAAAAAATATTAATAAAACTAAATTTTGATTAGAGACATTGTTGTCTTAAATTTTCATTGTTTTTTTTTTTTTTTTTTTTTTTTTTTTTTTAAAGGCAAAAAAAATACTAAAAATTAACATAAAAAATATTTGGATGCATATTTCCTCGTATTTGTTCCAAAAGTGGAAGATTTTTTAAGTATACAATAGGAAATATGGTAATCACCCTTTTAATTAATTAATTTAATTAAAATTTAATTAATTTTTTTTATTTTACTAAAAGATAGTATAGACTTAGACAATCAGTTTAGTGAAAAAATTATTCGTTAATTATAATTAGTAAAGTAATTAGAGCTAGTCAAAGATTGCTAAAGCTCAAAAACAGTGACAGAATACAATACGACAAGTTAGAAAAATGATAAGTCAAAATAAGTGCGTGCGTGAATTGGTTATATTCATTCAATAAATATGAATCAATAGTAAAGGGGATAAGAGAAAAGGAGTTGAGGGATACTAAAAATCAGGCACTGAATAAGGGGTATTGCCTCCAGAGCAGGGGAAGGGAAATTGGTCGCTGAATGGGAGAAGTGAAGGGAAAGGGATTTTACCTCCAAAAGAGTAAAGTGAGGGATTGATATCTCGGCCCAACTGTCCCCCATTTCTTCGTTCATTCTTACCCCCGTTCATTTCTGAGTTCATTTTTCCCTCATCTCATTTCTTTCTTTTATCGCGCGGTATCATACGCATACATAACAACACACACACACATTGTTTTATATATATATATATATATCGTTTTTACTTTTATTAATAATAAATTTATTAATTACTTTTTCATTATAATTATTGATTAATTATATTTGTCGTAGTCCCGCGAATATTTACAGGTGGTAAAAATTTCGTTTTTTATTTTTCAACCCGTTTTTTTTAAAAAACCGTTTTTTTTAGTGAAAATAAAAAGTGTTTTTTTTTCTTTTTTTTGAGTGAATTAAAAAATAAATTTTTAATAAATTTTTCGAAAATTTGTGATTTAACAAAACTTAATTAATAATTATCAAAGTGAGGTAGAACCTTTTAGACAAGACCCTAGACCATCCAGAAAAGGTCACTAAGACCAAAGGTCAACCGGGGTCACCAAAGGTCACCCGGGGTCACCAAAGGTCACCAGGGGTCACCAAAGGTCAAAAGGTCAAATAAAGGTCAAAAGGTCAAATCAAGGTCAAAAAAGGTCACCGACCCAAAAATTGCCCTGATTGACCCTAAATACAGAAAATTATTTTATTTTGACCTAAAAACATTAGAAATTGTTTTCTTTGACCTAAAAAATAACAGAATTGTTATATTTAGATCCAAAAATTGAAAATTCATATTTTTGACCTGAAATATTATTCTACCACCACAAAAATTTTAGAAACCACAATTTATAACAGAATTGGAAAAATAAATTTGTTGATTGATTCTAACTTAGAAAATATTTAATAGAAGAACATAGAAGAACTTTGAAGAACAGTAGAACAAATAAAGGTGGTAACCTTTGACAAAGAAGAACAAATAAGTTGACCTTTGACCATAGAACATTTTTTAAATAATTTTGAAAGAAAATTATTTTATTTTAGAACTTTGATAATTCTTTAAATAATTTTAAAAGAAAATTATTTTTATTTTTTGAAAATAGAACTTTAAATAATTTTGAAAGAAAATTATTTTTATTTTAGAACTTTGAAATTTTTTAAAATAATTTTGAAAGAAAATTATTTTTATTTTAGAACTTTGAAATTTTTTAAAATAATTTTGAAAGAAAATTATTTTTAATTTTGAACATAGAATCTAAAGTGATTAAATTTTTAATTTTTAAATTTAATAGTGATTAACTTTAAACAGTAATTAATAATTAAAATAGAATAAAATAATTTTAATTATTTAATTAAAAGTTAATACTGATCTAAAATTCTTTTGTTTGAGTTTAAATAGAACTTTCACATATTTTCTTGAACATAGAAAGATTTGTTGAAAAAATATTTGGAAAACAGTTGAATATTTTTGAAACTTGCAAAAATATTTTGAAAACTTAGTGTTTTTTTGAAAACTTTGAAAAATATTTTGAAGACTTTAGTTTTTTTTTAATTTTTTAAAACAGTTTAAGAACTTAGTTTTTTTATTTGATTAACTTGAATTAATTAAAGTTTAATCATGACTATGCCTGAACCAATAGTCTTTACCGTCTTCGTACTTTCAACATTGTTTCTCATTCTCTGCTACCTGGTTCAAAGGGCTATAGCCGGACCAGTTGACCCTAATGGAGCTTCAGGAGGAGCCGAAGGGGATAATACAGACTTAGAAAATGATGATTCAACAGAGAACAAGGATGAGGACATGGATGATATCAATAAAGAAGACAATACAGAAGATGTTACTCAAGATGAAGAACATGATATAACAGAAGTAAAGACTACTGACGGACAGAAAACAGAAGAGAATAAGGGAGCAAAACCCAAGATAAGGGAACCCACACAAAAGGATATGGGACTTCCTCCAGTATATCTACCTCCTTCTAACATTGATACAATGTCGTTAAACCCAAATCAGAGAACAGCTTGGGACTGGCATCAACCAGGATACAGAAAATACAACAAGGATACCTAAGGTGCTTCAAAAGACAAATGTTTTGGACAATACCTTTAATATACATTTAAATGCATCGGGGGCCACTCCCCCTTCAAATAGAAAGAAAACTTATCCTTCCTGGAATGGCCAAACAGAAATATTTAACAATAGGAGTGAGTTTAGTGGAACTTGGGGACAGAACCAACCAAGTGATACCCTATATGGAGGACAACCTCAGTATCAGTGGGGGCCATCCCAAAATACTTTAAATAATCCTTTAAATATGCAGCCACCTTACACAGGTTGGCAACAACCCCTTCCTACAATGCAACCAGGTTACAATCCATACCCATATGGACCCCCTTATGGAGGATACTATCCTAACGCTGCGTATGCCCCTCCACTACCAGAGTTGGCTAAAGAATTAAAATTGTATGGAAGAAATACCAAGACACAAGCTTGGGTAGGCATTAAGTTTGAGGATTACCTTTCTACGTTACAAGAGAAGATACGTACGTTAGGCCTAATAACTGAAAGACAGAAAATAGACTATGCTAAGACCACAATCTCTTCTGATTTCACATCCGAGGCCCGCCAATATATCTTGAAAGATAGCAGCTTCTCTAGGTGTAAGACCCTAGAAGACTTTTTAATTCAATTGAAGATTTTTCTCAAACCAGAAAAAACCGAGACAATCTTCTGTATATTGAAACAGTTCATGAAATTTCAAAGGAGACCACATGTAACTCTTACTGAATTCATGTTGGACGTGAAGAATCTCCTTTGGGAATATCAGAAAAAACTCATTGATATCGAGACTTCCTTTGGATTTACTTCTCAACAAGTAAATATCTTATTATGACTAAGATTTTAGAGAGTATGGAAGAACTCAGAGATTATAGAAGACTTAGAGAAAAAGTTTTAAAAGTCTTTAATCCAGACTTGAGTTTCGTAGAAATTTTGGAGAAACTCAGTCAAATAGAAGAAGGTGCCTTGTTCCAAACTAACCATAGAGCAGAACAAGATAGAAGAAATACAGCTAGAGTATTCTATACAGAGAATAATAGCACTAATAATAGTGAAGTTAGAAAAGAAAGAACTACTTATAACCCTTCCATGAGAAACAGAACCATGGAATGGAGAAATAAAAAGAATACTTCTAGAAATACAGGAAAAAGGACAAGCCCTTCTCCAAATATCAGACCTAATAAGGGAGTGATGAAAAAACTCTCCAGTAAAGAGATAAAGTCCATGGACTATTGCCTAAAATGTGAATCATTAGGCCATCATTCTAAAAACTGTGGTTGGAATACCACATATTGTAGAGTATGTTGGAAATTCCACGCCAGGGGTTCGACGTCTAATTGCAAGAATGCACCTGTGTGGATCCCCAATGAAAATGAAAATAATATGGTAATACCATATAATAACCCCACTGATTTTGATAATGGGGTCAAACGAAGAGTCGAGATTAAAAATGATTCAAATACTAGAAAGACAAAACTCTACTCTAAGAAAGAGCGAGCTATCAAGGTAAGAGCCTAAGAAAACAAGCTAGAGTTCATGCTGATTTCTAATCATCAAATCTGTCCAGAACATTGAAAAGAAATATCTGGAGCCGAAGATGAAGAAGAAGAGAACGAAACATTTTTTGCACCAGATCTCTCAGAAAGAGAGCAAAATTTTTAATTTCAGGCAAAGATTTAAATGAAGAAATGGTAAATAGAACAGAAATTAAAGATAATACTTCAAGCTTAAAGAAGAGAGGTGTTATAGTAACCTCTAGCTTCTTTGGTGTAGGAATTAGACCCCCAAAATTGGGATGTCATTATTTTTTGTCAAACAAAAGGTCAGAACGAGGTTGAAGTGCATAGCCTACTAGATTTAGGAAGCACAACCTGTTTGATATCGTTGGATAGATTAAAAGAAATAGAAAGAAAAGGAAGATTTCTGTCTCTTAAAGAAGCTAGTATTATAGTTCAAGGGATTGGAACTCAGATGATCCATCCTATAGGAGAAGTTGATCTACTTTTAAGACTACACCAACAGTATTACCCAGTCACCTTTTTAGTGTGTAAAACTGGAAGCACTGGAGCTTGGAATGGAATTTTATTAGGTACAAGTCTTTTAGCTAATTTACCTATAACCATAGACCTTTCTTCATCACATTTAAATCTTAAAGAAGAGAATAATGAAATAAAAGTCAAAATCTTTGCCCGTTTAGGAAGTTATTTTCTCATGAATCAATATGAGAAGATAACTAAGAAAGATAGAATGATTAATAATCATAGAAAAGATTCCAATAGGAATGATAAGTTTAAATTAAACAATTACAGTGATAATTGTAAACCAGTAATTAATAAAGGCTCTATTGAAAAGCCTACACAGAGATTAATTAATAAAGGCTCCATTCTTGAAAAGCCTACACAGAAATTATTTAATAAAGGCTCACTGGAAAAGCCTACACAGAAAGTTATTACTAAAGGCTCATTGAAGAAGCCTACCAAAGACAGAATTACTAAGCTCATTGAAGAAGCCTACACAGATTAGAAATGAATAAAAATATGTTGTCTTCAAGAGAACAAAGAAATCACAACTTCCTCAGCAGAGAAGGACCTTTAATAAGCAGACGAAGAAATAGAGGTCAATTGCATTAATAGAAGAACAAGGCACCTGCTTCATTCTATGTTATTTGAAGTCAGACCTGAGAGTAAAAGAGATTTGAAACTGGAAAAGAGAAGTGTTTAATAACCCCTGCTTTTTCCTTAGGGCCATTATATTTTGCAAACTCTGTGTGCCCAGTAAAACAATGAAGTTATCTTAAGTTATATTAACTTAAGTGACAAATCTTTTTATTAAGAAAAAATAAATATATAGGGCAAAATGATCCGTATTTTAGAAATCATTGAAAAAGAGATTTTAATTAAAACTGACAACTGTACAGAAAATTAAGCAGAATAGGTTCTACTTGTAATAGTAACTGCTCAGAAAATTATCAATAACAGTTGAAGGAATGCATACAGAGAGATTATAACAGAAAATTTAAGTAAAGAAGAAGCAGATGTTTCTATTTTACAGAAACCTGAGCATTTAGAAGAACTTCTAGATTTGTTAATGGAATACAAGGACGTTATTGCTCTAGATGATGATGCAGTTCCTGTGTGTCCTATACAGAAGTTTGAAATAGAACTTACTCCAGATGCTCCAAAGATTATTTTTAGAAAACAGTATCGTCTCCCACATCGCTATCTGGAAGACATAGATAATTTTACAGATGCAGCTTTAAAGAAAGGATATATTAAAGCTTGCTATTCGCCACATAGTTCACCTCTACTGGTGGTGGCCAAGAAAAACTCTAACAAACCTCGTGTCTGTATAGATTATAGGCACCTGAACTCCTTCAGCGTCCCAGATGTGTATCCACTGCCCTCAATAGACGAGATATTTTCGTCCCTAGGCGGCAGTACGATTTTCACTAGTTGTGACTTAATCGACGCGTACCATTCCCTCGAAGTCGAGGAGGAAACACAGAAATTAATGGCTTTCCGTACTAGGAAAGGATTATTCTGCCCAACCAGATTATTATTTGGGCACCGCAATGCCCCAAGTACCTATGCTAGGACAATGCAAGTCGCGTTGAACCATTTATTAGGACCTATTGCCCAAGTGTATTTAGATGATGTCTTAATCATGGGTAAAAATAAGGCAGAACATTTTGAAAACTTAAAGAAAGTTTTTACCGCATTTAGAAAAAATAAATTGCGAGTTAAATTGACCAAATGTCATTTTCTACAAACTTCAGTTTTGTATTTAGGATTTAAAATAGGAAGAGACGGAATCTCACCAGATCCAGCGAAGATAGAATCAATGAAGAGTTTCGTCCCTCCAACAAGTGTTAAGGAAACACAATCCTTATTAGGATTTTTCAGTTATTTTCGCTTTTTAATTAGTGACTTTGCACTAATTGCGAAACCATTATATAACTTAATAAAAAAGAATATTAAGTTTGAATGGAAGGAAGAACACCAAAAAGCATTTGAACTCTTAAAGGAAAAGCTTGTGGTTCAACCTCAGTTAACTTTCCCAGATTATTCCAAGCCATTTTTTATAGGTACAGACGCCTGTGACTATGGAATTGGGGGTGTTCTTTATCAAATGTCGGACGATGGCAAAGAAAAGCCATTATCGTTCGTATCAAGAGTGTTAAGAGGCAGTGAACTCAACTATGATATTATTGAAAAGGAATGTTTAGCTGTTGTCTTCTCACTACAGAAGTTTAAGAATACAGTGTTTGGTTACCCCATCACTATATTAACTGATAACCAACCTCTCTGCTTTATCTTTCGTAATAAGCAGCAGACTGGGAGGTTGGCCCGGTGGAATTTATTTGTTAATAGTTTCTCACCAACTATAAAGTATAAGACGGGAAAAACTAATATACCGCCAGATTATTTGAGTAGGCATCCAGCAAAAGCTCCAAACGTTTATTTCTTTAAAGGAAAGAAGCCGATTGCTACCAAGAAAAGGACTTATTTTACGAAAGAAACTTTCAATAGGGAACAAGAAAATTGCCCTAGATTAAAAGAATTAGTTAAGTGGGCTAAGGAAAACCCTAAGACTTATCCACACATTTTCCATAAGAAAGTGCTGTACTATGCAACTAGAAAGGAACCTTATGTAATACAAGTACCAGATAGCATGATCTACTCAGTAATAGATCATTGCCATTCTTCACTTGGAAGTGGGCATGGAGGACAGCAAAGGACTGAAAAACGAGTTAGAGAGAGATACGTTTTTCCTCATCTAAGTAAGTTCTCAGTGCGTATCCTGTGCTAAGGTTAAAGGTCCTAGACCTCCAAAAGCAGAAATAAACAGATGGCCTCTTCCTTATACTCCGTTTTCTAGAGTACACGTGGATAGTATAGGAAAACTTCCCACATGTTCGATTTCAGGAGCCAAACACATTCTCGTTTTCAGAGATGTTTTAACACGCTACTGCGAGTTAGTTGCCTGTAAATCAAGAACAAGCCAAGAATTTGCTCAAGCTTTACAAGAAAGAGTGATATGTCGGCATTCTAGTCCAGAAATACTAGCTTCAGATAATGCCCCAGAGTTCACATCAGCTGCGTTCAAAGAGCTGTGTAAAGCTTGGAGGATAAAAAAAGTCAATATTCTGCCCTACAAACCAAGTCAAAATGGTGTAGTTGAAAGATTGAATGCAGATATTGAAAATTTCCTCCGTCATTTCGTAAAAGATAATCATAGAGATTGGTCCAAATACTTGTCTTTTGCTCAAATAGCAATTAATACATCGTATAATCGATCAATTGGATCATCTCCACATTTTGTCCCTACATGGATACATAAAGAGACTTCCCTACGAGATGCCTGATTATGTCTCTCCATTTACAAATAAATCGGAAAATAGAAAATTCATATCAGATGAGGTAGATGTCGTAGTGGAAAGAATGAAAGCAATAAGAGACAGCTAGAGAAAATCTAGAAAAAGAAACAATTAAAGCTATGGAACAACAGCACAAACATGCCACACAAAGAATTGAAAGTGGGCGATTATGTTTTGTAAATGCTGTCAAAAAACCAGAGCAAAGTTCAAAGTTGAAACAAAAGATTATGAAGGGCCCTTTAAATTGTAAATCAAATAAAGGGCCAAAAAATAACTTATGCTTTCGTGTTAAATTCAACGAAAATTATTTCCGGTTCACGGGATAATGGAAGATATTCCAGTTGAAAGATAACAGAATCTCATTCTCTGTAATGATGAGATTTGGAATCCAGATGCAATTCAAGAAACATTGGATTCCACGAAAGTTACAACAGAAAGAACAACAAGAGTGGAACCTGAAGAAGTTTATCGACAGGTAGATGGATCAAGGAATTCTCCAACCACTTCTTCTTGGATTCCTCCTAATTTTTATGATGAACAAAACGTTATACCAGAGGATTCAACACAAGAACAGCAGAATCCTGTAGAAGAAACACAAACTTCTTGTAATCAATTAATATCTGATACTCCTCAAGGAAGTAGATTGATAAATTCTACTCCCCAAACAAGAACTCAAGTAGGAGGATATAGACCGTCTCTATCACCAATCAGACAAGAAGATTCAGACAGTTCTGAACATGAGGAACAACCTGTCATTGCAGAAGTACAAGAGGATACTTTGGTAACACCACTTGCAGATGGAACTGTAGGGGATAATGTGCCAAGTTCTGAAGCACTTCCCAAAGATGATGAGGTAACACCTCCAGAAGAATTTATGGATTTATCAACATCTGAAGGCACAAGAGATGATAGAAAAGAAGATCCGTCGTATAGACCTCACCAACAATTCAGAGGTCCGAGGGATGTGGAACGAAGAATTACAAGAAGCCAAACAAGGCAAAGAGAGCAAGAAACTCCTCCACCTCTACCACCAAGATCACCAAGAACTGATAAAACAACAAAAGAGTCGTCTGAACCAGTGTTAAAAAGACCTCCAGTTGTTTTGCCATTAGAGATGACTAGAAGAGGAAATAGGCTCCACTACTTGCCTCCTAAGAGTTAAAATCTCTTAGAATTGTAAAAAATTTTGTAAATAAATCTTTTATTTTATTTTATTTGTGTTCATAACCTTTAGGTTTAAGTTTTTATATTTCTATTACAATATATTACACAAAACACATGTTTACACTTTTCTATTCTTTATCTTTTAGAATAAGTATATATATTTTTATTATGTCCGTTACGAATTCGGAAAAAATTTTTTTTTTTGCCCCCAGGGGTCATTCTTTTCTTTTTGAAACTAAAAAACCATAAAAAAATAGAAAAATTTCAATTTACGAAACGTTTATATTTATATACTTTTATTTTTTTTTATTAGTAATATTTTTTATTATTATTTTTTATTTTAAAAAGAAAACAAAATAAAAATCGAAAAATTTCGTTTTAATATTAGAATAATAAAAATATAATCAGTTTGCTTTTATTAATATTAAGAATTTTATTAATTTTTAATTTATTTTTAAATTTTTCCCATTCAAGAAAAAATTAAAAAAACCCCCTTACGCTATAATACAGCTTTGATTGATTGATATTGATTAGCCTGATCAGCTTTTATTAATATTAATTAGCCTTATGCTATATAGTATAATTTTAAGTTTTCACTTAAAGTTTTTTTTTAATTTTAATTTTCATTTTAATTATAATCAGAATGTTAAAAGTTTTCTTATCTTTAGTTATCCAAGATCCAATAAACTTAATTTCATTTATGAAGTTTATTTTATTTTAATTATTTAATTTCATTTATTAAATTTATTATCAGAAACATATCAAACTTGATCCAATTTTAAATTTTAAATTTAACGTAACTAGTATAATCATAGGTAACTTTAAAAAGAATTTAATACATTTAATTAACTATTTTAATTTTACTTTAATAAAACGGCGACCTCATTTATTAAATCGAAGTAATAATCCTTTCAGACTGTAATGAAAATGTTACGTCCAGTTTTTGCATTACTTCTTTTACCTGCAGTCTTATCCATCTACTAATATTAATGAAGAAACAAGAGTACTGCCAGGTATCATTTTGTATCACTCCGGTGAAGTAAATTTCATTGAAGGATATCTTGACTTGATTGTATCTTTAGAATGCCCATCAAAATTAAAAAACTACTATTTATAGAACCATCAAAATGGTAGATACTTTAAAGATAAATTTTTGCCTGCGTTTAATGATAATTTTATTTAATATTTCCATTAAATCAAAGAGCACACAAATGGGAATTTCAACTCATTAAAATTAGAACTAAAGTAATATCCCTTAAATTAATTGAACTTAAAAGTTTACCCTGGATTCACTCTCAAACTAAATATAAAAGAGCCGCTTTTGAATTGGGAGGAGATATACTTAATATTTTATTTGGTACCGCTACTGATAAACAAATTAAATTTTTAAGAAAAAAGATAAATATATTAGGAAACTTTGCGAGTACTTCAAATTTATTAGTTAATGAGCTCAAAGAACAGTTAAAGTCAAATACCCGAACATTAGGAGAATTTCAAATTAACTTACAAAAATTAATTGAATTTCAAAACAGATCACTTGCAACCCACAACATACTTAATCAACTAGGTAGTATCAAATCATTACTTACATTAGTTGAACATTCAGTTAACAGTATTACAATGATACATCAATTAGTTATCACTTCATTACAATTAGCAAAAAACAAGATAACTAATGACCAACTTTATTCACCAATCTTTTTGTTACCATACATACTAGAAATGACAAAAACCACAAAACTACATCCTATCATACCATTAGAAGCAACAACATACCATTCATTTTTGACATACTCATGGACTATAAAATCAACCACTAATCCAATTCATTTGAATTAATCACACTAATTCCATTCATTTCAAATGAGAAATTTATTTCATATAAATTAATTCCATTCCCAACATTCATTCCATTTAATGAAACGTCCGTTCGAATAATGTATAATACACCAAATAATTATCTTTTCGTTAATTATGGTCAGAGAAAATATACTTATTTACGAAATTCGGTCCACGATTATTGTCGTAACATAGGGAAAACAGCAGTATGCCCTCAATCACAACCTTTTACATCCATTGATGACAAAACATGCTTGCTATCGCTTTTGCTTAACTATACTACTAATTTTTCTTCATGTCCTATAACTATTTTCAAATCTAAAGAACCTTTTACAGTAACCCTAGGACATTTCACTATTATATCTTTCGCAGAAAAAGTTAGAGCTTCTATATCTTGTGAAAGACCTCATTCCGTACAGCATATAAATAATTTTATTTTTAATATCCCACATGGTTGTACTTTTACCTCTGCTAATTATCAATTTAAAAATCCCATTCATTTAGAGAAAAATATTTCATTAACTTCATTAATTGCTCAATCCGATAAAGTTTTGTTTAATTTTTTAACTCATGTTGCTTTGCCAAATATCTCTGCAGCAATATTTCCAAAATTTCAATTAATGAAAGAAGTTCAGTGGAATAAGAGACTAGACAGTATTAATAATACCATCCACCCATTAACTCCTTATCTTTCTCAAGTTAAATTAATCCCATATATTGGTGGAGGAACAACTAGTATCATTTTATTCATTTTCATCATAGTGATTATTTATTTGACCTGGTCTTATAGAAAAGCATTGTGTAGAAAATGTTTAAAAGAATTAAATCAAGAAACCCAAGATATTCCATTGAATAATATACCCATTTCAACCCTTCCATTGGAGGTAAACCCAGTTCAAAATACCCCACAGAATCAAATTGAAATTGAACCCTTGGTACAACCTCCCATAAAATTTAGGCAATCACTAATACCCAAACCTCCTATGCCGCCACCTATTCCATATAGGCAATCTACTTCTCAAGAAGTGGAAGTATATTCTAACATTGCTAACTTGGATTAATATCCTTTCTATATGACTAATACCCTTTCTGCGTTTGTTTTTGAATTATAAGTTTATAGTACTAATGGAATTAAAATCCTTATGAATTTTAATTTTCTGAGGCAGAGTCCTTATTGTAAAATTTAGATTTCCCAATAAATAAAAATCAATAATTCTTTATTGCTTTGAAGATAAAATAATATTTCAAAAACAAACTCTGTTTCGAAATTTAATATCTCAAAACATTAGCTCTCTTGCAACATTTTTTGTTTAACTAACTTTCCTCTTAATATCCTTTTTATTACTTGACTCAACACTTCTTTAAGTTTTTGATCGTAAAAGTTGGCGCCAGAGATGTTGAAATCTGTCTGTGACTCAGTTCTCAATCTGGAAATATCTATTCCTAAAAATCAATCTAGGAATCAATCTAGGAATCAATCTAGGAATCAATCTAGGAATCAATCTAGATTTAAATCTAGATTTATAAGAAATCCATTTGAGGCTTCACTTCAGAAAAAGGGATAGAGAGAATGATGGGGAACGAGAGGGAGAAACTTTAGGGGTTAGAGAGATAGAGTAGGGGTTAGAGAGAGGGTTTTGGAGAAAACGATCTTTTAAAAGGGGTTGGAACACGAGAAAAGTCGTTCGTTTGGGCCTAACAACCACTCAGCTAACAACTAACGAAATAGTTCTGAGTTTGTTGTAAGAGGCGCGAAAATTATATTGAGATAGAAGTTTTTATTAGAAAAGTGAAACATGATATAGTATATATTATTTTGATTACATTATATATTATATTATATATATTATATAATGTGCAAAATTGTATACTATTTTTCTTTTTCCATTTTTAATTGTAAAACTTAAAGACAAAGGCAGGTTAATGAGACAAACAAAAGACGTTCTCACTTTCATTTAAAAAACATTCCACATCGCCGTGCAAAGGTAATAAGTGAATTATTTTAAATAATAATAATAATAAAATAATAAATAATAATGAATAATAAATATAATAATAATAATAATATAATATAATTCGTAAGATATTTAAAGCTGTTTTACTTGGTAATATTTTATTGCTTTTAAAAATAAAGATGTTTGCTATATCTCATGAAATATATTTGTTAAATTATCTTTGAAATATTTATATATTGTAATTAATTATTATATTGCAATTAATACTTTTAGTTATATTAATAAAAATATTGAATTCGTAATATTTGAAGAAATTGATGTGTTTATTTAAAATGATTTACTTATTCATGAAATATATTTTTATTGAAATATGTGGACATCATACTAAGTAGACGATAGTTAGTTAATTTTCCGATAAGTTATCTAAACTTTTAAAGAAACATTTAATTATAATGTGTTTCCCATTATTTTTTATTTAGGTTTTTATGGATACCTTTTTTTGGATCTCCTTTTATTTTTGGATGTAGTTTAGGATGTACAAATAAAAGACTCTCGAGAATTGTGCGTTTAATCAACCTCCATCTGGTGACAGACGTAAAGAGTCCATTTATCACCAGATATATATAATAATATATATATAATATATATATATATATATATATATTTATATATATAATATATATATATATCATCTATATAAAAAAATACTTATATATTTTATATATATAATATATATAAATATATATATATATATATATATATAATATATATATATATATATTATATATATATATATATAATAATATACTATATATATATATATTATATATATTATATATATATAGCTATATAAGTATAAACATTTGTAAAACTTTTAAAAAATTTGTATTTGCGTTTATACTTGTGTCATTATTTATGTTAGAGAAATTTGTAACCTAAGTTCAAGCTGAAAAGTATAAAAGGCTTGCTCAGCTTACTTATTTAGTCAGTCTCTCCCACTCATTCGTCACAAGCAGTTGGACTCACTTGCTTCAAGAAGAAAATTACGAATTATAAAGAAACTTACCAAGCCAAAAGAAAGAATCTTAATAATGGGGAGACTGTTATAATTTCTATTTATTAAATAAAGCTTCAATTGTTTTACGGATTTTTATATTCACATCCAATTCATATAGTGGGCCTACTCTCAAGTTTACAAAAAACTAAAAGAAAAGAAATGAAGAAACAAATAATAACACATTAAAGAACTTATTAGGCCCCCTATATATTGGTGAACCCGGAATAGAACACCCATAACTTCAATCAACGCCTTCTAAAAAACACAATGAAGAAAAAGAAAAAACTACAATAATACAAAATCCCAATCAGAACACTCGGAGAAAATGACTCAAGCAAACGAATATTATCAATACGAACTTCAATTTTCATTTTTAATTAATTTTGGATTATGGTTTTCATCTTTTCACAACTATCACAGTTCGATGATTCATCGTTAGACATAGATGTAACTTCTTTACGGTATGGATTTCTTCCATCATTTTAAGTTTGGATTATGGCAGAAATGCATTTTTGAATTCCACTACGAACTTTATTCCTTTCGAATTCTAAATGGGTTCTGTGACCTCTCCCTTTTATGTATGAAGAATTATTTTCAAATAAAGGACCTTGAACTTCAAGCAACTTGTCTCTACATATGTTCCAAGCAATGTTGTCTCTCGTGACTAAAACTTGGAAAACTACGTGCGCATTGGTCAAATCATGAATACGTTAGAAACGTCTTGGACCTTTCCTTGGATTCTACGGTTCGATCGATGTGGCCTATTTAAATTGTGAATAATTCAATTGTTTTATATCCAATCAATTATGTATCGAACATTTTTTGTATTTTTGAGCATTGTATTTTTGTATGTTTGCTTATATCTAACGGATATAACCAAATATGCTTGTGTTTAAATGCACCTTTAATTTTCTGTATATATAACATTGTATTTTTATATTGCTTTTATATCTTGTATAATTATTATAACATACTTTATCACTCCGTGTCTAGGGCGGAAAGTAATATAGCAAGCCTAAGTATAAACATTTGTAAAACTTTTAAAAATTTGTATTTGCGTTTATACTTGTGTCATTATTTATGTTAGAGAAATTTGTAACGTAAGTTCAAGCTGAAAAGTATAAAAGGCTTGCTCAGCTTACTTATTTAGTCAGTCTCTCCCACTCATTCGTCACAAGCAGTTGGACTCACTTGCTTCCTTCAAGAAGAAAATTACGAATTATAAAGAAACTTACCAAACCAAAAGAAAGAATCTTAATAATGGGGAGACTGTTATAATTTCTATTTATTAAATAAAGCTTCAATTGTTTTACGGATTTTTATATTAACATCCAAATTCATATAGTGGGCCTACTCTCAAGTTTACAAAAAACTAAAAGAAAAGAAATGAAGAAACAAATAATAACACATTAAAGAACCTATTAGGCCCCCTATATATTGGTGAACCCGGAATAGAACACCCATAACTTCAATCAACGCCTTCTAAAAAACACAATGAAGAAAAAGAAAAAACTACAATAATAAAAAATTTATTAGCAAAATATATAATATATATAATTATATATAATATATATATATATATTATATATATATATATATATATATATAATATATATATGATAAATATATATATATATATATATATATATATGATTTAACAAATCATGTTGTTTTAAAGAAATATATGCAATAATGCAATTAATATCCAAGTGGGCCCGTTCACCCTGGCCCTAGCTTTCAATAAACTGAATGAATGAGAGTCTACGTCACAAAAGACGTGCGTGCGTACATTTGTTGTATACGCTTATTTATATATTCTCAGGGCCCAATTTCGCTGGCCCAGAAGCTGCCGAAGCTCGTAAAAAATCGAAAGTGTAATTTTCGAGGAAATTAATTTTGAATATGCAACAAATAATTTTGTTAGAAGAATCGAAATTAAAAATGAAAATTACTCCAAATAATTTATTTTTAATTAAGAAATTTTATTTGTTTTGAAAGAATACTGGGGGGCCGGGCCCCACTGGCCCTTAATGACGAGCCGCCCCTGTATATATCATATATAATATATATATATATATATATATATATATATATATATAATATATATACTATATAATATATAATTAATATAGTATAATATTACTATGGTACATGGTGAATTTAATGGCTCGATTTTCTTGCGTTTTTTTGTTTTTTTTTTTATACTGAAAAAGTTTATAATACCGTATAATTGACAAAAATAAATTACTTATGGTGTGAAGTTCATTAAATCTTTAGTTCTTTACTTTTTTTTTAAGTTGTTGGTAAGAATTGTATGCACTTTTAATTTCTATATATATAGATATATATATATATATATAATATATATATTAATATATTATAATATTAATATAATCATATATATATATATTACTATAATATATATATAATAGTATATATATAATATATATATATATATATTAAATATATATATTTATATATATATATATATATATATATATATATATATAATATATATATATATAATAGATACATATATATTATATTAATATATAATATTTATATATACATATATATTCGAATTTGTTAGTATTAATTGGTTCTTGCGAATAAAGATGCTACAGAATGTTATTCATTTGAATTATTCTTATTTTATTTTTTTTTTTAGATTATTTAAGGTGAAATCTGCTTAAAAAAAAGAAAATCTAATTAGACCTCAAAGAAACATTATTTAGATTAAAGCTTATACATATACTGTTGAACCAAAATCACGTAATTTGTAATTTTTTTTTTTATTCGTTCGGAAATACTTAGAAAGTTTAGGGGGCTCGAGC
>JABUQX010000601.1:20000-29969 GCA_015478945.1 Trachelipus rathkii | reverse complement strand
AGTTCTCAAAATGGTGCCATCCATGTTTAATAAAATGGTGTGCCTTATCTTAGAAAAATATTTAGGATTTTATTTATTCAAGCTAATTCTACAGATCAAAAGCTCTGTCTGCGATTTAAACAATTTCTGTAGAATACATTGCAAAATCATAAAATATATTTGTGCTAAGCGTAAAGCTTAAAGAAGACCTTGAACATAATACTAAGATAGCAACTCCACAAATGACTCATCTGCATCCCCTAAAAAAAAAAGAAAACCGGCTTTATCATAAACTCTAAACTCCAAAGGATCAAAGCTATGACAATTAAAAGCAAAGGTAGATTGAATTAGGACACAATCGCATGGATAGGGTTGTCTTTACATATTGTTTTTAGTTTTTTGTTTTTTTTTTTGCTTTGTTTTGAAGAGACCTCACCAACGAAGGACATATGCCGTCCCTCCAAGCAGGAAAAATAGAAAAATACTGCCCTTCAGGCTATCACGAGCTCAAGTCAAGTGAACCACTGCAACGAAAGCTCGTTATACTCTCCAATTTTATTTGTATTTGTTTAACGTACACATTACAGCTTCAGGAATTTGATAACGATGCTTATTCATTAAGGAATGGACTAACATAATTTGTTAATCATATAGTTGTCAAAAATAAATAAATTACAATCTTTATAGTTTTAAAATAAGCCACCTAAAATAGATAATTTTTCTGTTTTTGTGCATTGAGCTTACAAACTGTAAGAATGGTTAAGTTTGCGTTCTTTAAACTGTTGTTAGTTTATGTTTTGGTAAGAATGTTTACAAAGAGACAGAATTTCGCTCAATTCTATAAGGGTTTTTCTAATTATCCGTGCTTAGCGATTTAGAACCGTCGCTTACCAAAAAATTGAAAACAAAGCAAATGTCAGCAGGAATTTGCCAAGAAAATTTATTTTCAATTTCTTTTTTATTTACAATAATAAGGTGGGGAGAAACTGGGGGAACGGTTTGTGAATAATGACTTTTAAATATAATAAGTTGTGTCAAATAGCTGTTGATTATTCAATTCTTTTCCCTGTTTATATAATCGTAAAGAAATCGAGTGAATATTGTTTTCACTAAGTGGTAGTCCATTTCCGAATGTTTCACATTCTTCAAAAATCAGCTCAAATTCTAATTTTCTTCCAAATCTTTATGAAAATATCCATTCACAATTAAACGGGCCGCCTGAAGCCTGCCGTGTGATGATGGCGAGGAGTTAACCCAATTTTCTTAATTTTAAACTATTCTGGTTATTTAGAACTGTTTATTCCAAGTCGCCGGATTCCAGCACAATAACAACTGAATCCATTTTTTAACCAACCATCCACTCCACGCCTTGGTGGGTTCCCCCATTCCAAAGAGGGCAGAGATAAAAATTATAATAAAAATCTAACCCAATCCTAAGGTTACAAATGTCTGCGTAAATCTCAGGGATGAAGCCCAAGACGAGAGCTTTAAAGAGTACCACAGGGGAGGGTGAGAGGAAGATTAAAATACAGTTGGAGAAATAGAAGATTGCCAAAGAGATAGAAAAAGCACAGAACAGAAAAAGTCACTACAAAGAATGAGTCTGGTGTTTTCGGCCTTGTGGAAAAATTTTTTCATGGGGTTTGTAGTGAGGCGTGCACCCTTGTGCTCCTGGGCGACGCACATGGTTACGTTGAAACGCCGAGCAGTCTAACTTCTACGAGGGCGCCAAGCGCGTCGCACGGTGTCCGAATGAAATTTAACTATCTCGAGCACCTGTAGAAAAGAGAGAGTGCACCAACGTTACGTTGCAGAGATAGAGGATAAAGGCAGTTTGAAGGTAGAGGACAGTTTATTAGTCTTTTTGTCTTAGACTCAACCCTATTCAAAAGGAGGGTGGAACCGTAGCCACCCCAAATGTGAGAAGAGTTCTCTATACAAGGGTTGATAAGACCCTTATATATATAACTGGAGTAACTGAATTAAAGAAAAAAATTCCTGCAATCTGAACAGAATCCCCAGCTTTTTTAAGGCCACCGTAGAAGTGATATGAGGTTTCCAAAACAATTTGTTTTTTATGTTCAGTCCAAGAATGTCAAGTTTTGTCCACGAGTTGAGTTTGTCACCCTGCCTACTTCATAATAGAAACTTTTTTTTCTAGCTCTAAAAATTAGCATATCGATCCTCTGTAATTCATTTTATAGACTTTTTTCAACATTTCCAATACCATACATTTTTCCCCTCATTAACAAATATTTCAAACATTAATTATTAAATTTCTTAATAATTATGTTTAGTCCAACTGATTTGATTAAAGAACTGTTACTAGGTTATTTATCAATTACTGTTAGCCTTCTGGATTTCTTCTTTCTGGTTTGTTCTTTTAATGTTTTCTACCCGTCATGGTTTTGTCGATCATTTACATTTGTCTAGACACCCCGAGGTAACAGTCGCCAGCCGACTCACTATGTTAGGAGGACTTTGATATTTTAATGAAGCAATAATGCCACGCTAACAAGGCCACCAAAAGCTCACAACACTCTAGGATTTTCTTCTGGAAGCTCAAAACCATCCGGAGGATTTTCCTCTGGAAAGCCACAGCATTCGGGTGGATATTCTTCTGGAAGCTCACAACACTCTGGAGGATTTTCTTCTGGAAGCTCAAAACCTTCCGGAGGATTTTCTTCTGGTAGCTCACAACATTCGGGATTCTCATCAGGAGGTTCACAATCAGGATTCCCATCAGGAGGCTCACAGTCAGGATTCCCATCAGGAAGCTCACATTCAGGAGTAAATCCAGGTATACCACAACCAGGTCAGGATTACGGAGGTGTTAGTCCTTCGGAATGGGTACCATTCAGACAAGGAGACATTAATCCACACGATCTTCGTCCAATATCAACTGGTGTTAACACTGAATAGGAAATCGAGATATGATTTGATAGGGAGTGCCGCATGGGATGCTTAACTATGGGAGGGAACGATTTAGGTCGAGATGCAGGATCAATTCTAGTGTTGTTGGCAAATCGATTGTATTAGTCCATCAGTAATACGGATTTATATTAGGAACGTAGCCAAATTAGGCAGCTGATAACACCAAGAATTTCACCAGACAGTGTTCTCCTTTATATGATGTAGTTATCATATATATTAATTTATAATATATATTATAATTTAGTATTTATTTATATTATTATGTATTTTTTCTTTAATTATATAATTTTATAATACTATTAATATATTGTATTATTTATTATTTATTTATATTATATTTTTTTATATATATATACTACTATTTATAATATTTATATATTTATTATTTTATTTATATATTATATTTTTATTATACTATATATTTGTTATATATTATATTTATATACTATATTTTCATCTTCCCTCTCTTACTCATCATATCACTCCACCTCCTTCTTCCTACTTACCCTCTTTACCTCTCTTCTCTTTCTCTCCCTCTCTCCCCTCCTTTCTATGTCTCTATCCCTTTCCTACTTCTCTTATCCTACTCACCATACCCACACTACCCTCTTCTCCCATTCTTCTGGATCCTTTCTCTCTTCACTTCTATCATACATATCCTCCATATACTATATGACTCTTATAATAATATTTCTTATATAACTCATAATAAGACCTTCTTATAGAAATATTATACTTTCATTAACTTATATATATCTCTATTATATTTATTACTTACCCCATACCATCTCATCATCTTTTCTATATATATATCTTTCCTATTCACTCCACCCTACTTATTTTTATTCCTATATCACCTCATCCTCACTTCTCACTCTGACCTTAACATACGTCAGTCTCCATTGACCTTTATCATTCATCACATCTTCCTACTCATTTCTCACTGTATACTGCATTCTCATATATACTATCCTCTAACTATATTATATATTATATTTATAGTTATATTATTAATACCCTTCATATATCATATAACAGTATAACAACTCGTACCCCAGGTTCACTCCTTATATACTCTATATTCATCATATATATATAACATCATCTTCTTCGCCTATCTATATTACGCTTATCTATATAATACTGCCGACATTCCCAGTTACCTCAGTACTCATACCTACGTAATCATATCACTATATCCTATATATATACTGAGGTATTAGTGTATATTCATACCCCTCCTATACTCCTACATATTTCATACATAGTATAGCCTATACTTATATTACCTACTACTACTCATACTACCCCTTTAGTATTTACTGCCCCTATTATATAATTTATATTGCGAGTAATACTTAACCTACTAACTTAATACCCTACTATACCGCTCTCCTATATATTATACTATACTCTTACCTTCTTTACTCACTTATCTTACCGCTTATAGTATCTATCCTTATACCACTACTCTTATTTATAGACTCTATCACTACTCTATATATATATATATATTTATATTATTATCTATCTATCTATACTATACCAAGTATATCATTATATATTACTTGGGCAATATAATATATTATACCCTATTAATACTATATATAATGACTTTTTTATATATTACTATATAAAATATTATATATCACTACCTCATTATATCATACCCCTTAGTACTATTACTACATATACTATATTTACTATCATAACCCTATTATTCACATATAACCTCACTCGTATATAGTATTTATATATTATACCTATATAATATACTATTAATATATACTATTACTTATGATATCCATATTACCTTATATACTATTACCTTATTACTATTATATAACTAACCCGCTACTAATTATTACCTACGCTCATGATATTCCCTTACTATACCTTACATATTACTACTTACCTACCTACATTATCTATATAATAAATAAACAGTGTACTACTCTATAAATATCTACTTATTGAAAGCAGAAGAGTGGCAGAATATTCGGCAAGATTTTATTGTTATGTTAATCAGGTTCTATATATCTATTCATCTATTATTATTATTATTTATTATTTTCATTATTACTTTCATTATTAATGTACTGATTATATATTAAATCTATCTAATTATGTATGGTTATCATCTATACTTATCTTATTATCTTATACTTAATTATTGATTAAAATAGAGATTATTTTTCACTTTCTTTATATTATTATTATTATCTCTATTCAACTCTCTTAAAGGATTATGATTCTATTCATGATGATTGGGCTTACAGTGCCCACGGTATCTATTTATCGCTCATAGGACACTACGCGAAAGGCTCACGTTCATATCACTCACACATATGTTGTCGCGACACATGGCTGCTACTCAGCGATCTCAAATCATGTTTATTCCCATTGAGTTATTTACTTATTATTATTATTATTCATCTTCCTATTAATTATGTATTATTTATTATTATTATTTATTATATAAGTATTATTATTTATTATTATTATTATTCATTCATTATTATCTACATATTTACTCTATTTCCATTATCTATTAAAATCTAAACTATTGTTTATCTTTTTCTCGCTATCCTACACATGAACTCATACACTACTTAACATAAGCTTATTCAATCTGTACATGTAATACAACCCTTTTCATATACTCCTTGTCCAACTCATCCTCCCAGCTACACTTATCTTTGATTTATTTTATTATTAACTTTAATTTTATTATATATTATGACTCTATCTATCTATTTATTATATTTAGTATTTATGTTCATTTTATTATTTATTATTTATTTTATTATTATAACCTATGCAAAGATGGATAAATGCACGTCTACTTATTATATTTTAGCTTTGGAATTTAATTTACTGTTTACTTCCATTTGTGAAAATTTCACGGTTAGGTCAACACTGAATTCAAGTTGCTACATCAAATTACCGCCCGACGAAGATCATATATTTTATCTATTTATATATATATATAAATATATTTATTTATTTAGTTATTTTTTGTTGAAATATATATATAATTATTTTCTACACTCATCGAACTATATATTCTAATTTTTTTTTTAGAAAATATTCATTTATTTTTTTATTTATCATATCATTCCTATTTGATATTATTATTATTTATATTTATTTTTATATTTATAATAATATATATATATATCATATATTTATTGTATTATATATATTTATTATAATATTATATATTATTTTATATATTCTATATTATTATATTATATTTTTAATATAATCTTATTCTATATATCTATATATATATATGGCATCTTGTTTCTTAGCGCTCTTGCTCTGTTCAAGGTGCTATTTCTCCTGTGTCTGGAGGCTATAGCTATGGTGCATCTCGAGTAATTTGCTTTACGTAGCCGGCTTGTTAGGCCTGTCGCGCTCTTTTTCTTTTCTATAGTTTCTCTATTGCATTTGGGGATTCTCATTGGCAAAGTTATATTATAAAGTTGCATTATTGGGTGTACCAAGTCCCATGAATCATGTGAATGAAGTATTAATCTTCTATGATTCCGTATCTACGCTGACAAAATCCATTTATCTTCGTACTCAAATTTTCAGTTATCGCTTGATTTCTTTTAATTAAATTTCAAAATTATTTTCTAATATAAAAAGAACTAAAATAGAATAGTTTATGAATATATATTGTGGGTAATTTTATTAATGGGATTTTAAAGATACCGAAATGATTTTTTGTTGCTCACTGGCGTAAAGTATGATTTTTGCTACTGGATAATTAAGTATTATGATTTGAATATTAATTTTGAAATTATCTTAGTTTAACTTAAAATCTAGTTTTTCTTTCCTATATTATTAAATTTTCTAAACAGTTTGGTAACTGCAAAATTCTGGCGTCACAACGCATGCGAATACTTCTCTCTTCTCCAGGCAAAAATCATTATATGATTATTTATAGTATTAGTCATATTATTATATATATTATATGATATTATACTATATATAGTATTATTAATATATATACGTAGTTTATATATATTATATATTCTTCTCATACTAGTACTACTATTACTATTAATATATTACTTATTAGTTATATTATATTATATTATTATTTTATAATATATATTTTTCTGTTTATATATATATATTATATATATATTAATTATTATATTATTTATTTATTATTTATATTATTTTATATAATATATATATTAGTATAATATTATATTATATTTTATATTATATTTATATATATATATTTATTATTATATATATATTATATTTATATAGTATATTGTATATAATATATTATATATTTTTTATTATATATATATATTATTATATATTATTTAGGTATATATATATATGTATTATATATATATATATATTTATATATTTATTATATTATATAGTTTATATTCTTCATTGCTAATATGAAGTAGCTTTATATGTTTGTCAGGCTAACCTGAGTGCTCTTTACATTGACGAACATTTTGTAATTGGTGCACTGCACCGATGTTTTGCATGCTAAATCTCCTGAGTCTCTTCTATGGCTTCCTCTAGGTCTACTTCCATCAGGTATCCACTTCCAACATCCACTTGCAATTCTTCCCTCCTCCATCCTCTACAATTGTTGTCTTTTCTTCTGAATCCAAGCATGAAAGCTATTTCTGTAAGAAACTTTGCTGTCAAAGTCGTTACCATTTTCTTTCCTCTAACCTATTTCTGCACTTCTTTTGACTTCCAATCAGCATTAGATGTCTGCCTTTGATTTGGGGCTAAATCCCTTCTTCGTTCTCCAGCTCTCATGGATTTCAAATAAACTTCTGTACAATTTTTCTTAAAAATAAATAATGACATTAAAAGAAATAACGATGTCAGAAGCTTGAAAATAATAAAGAATGAACGAAAGAAGATTCAGGTTCTATAAGGAACTGTCGTCGTCGTTCCTAAGACATAACGAAAATTTAGGTTTTGAAATCTAACTACTATTACTCCCATGTTTTGAAACTGTTACTCTTACTCACCTATTTTAAAACAATTAGTCACCTATTTTAAAGCTATTAAGCACCTGTTTTACTATAACTCCCTCCCCTATTTTCAAACTATTACTCACCTATTTTAAAACAATTAGCCACCTATTTTAAAGCTATTAATCATCTGTTTTGCTATTACTCCCTCCTCTATTTTCAAACTATTACTCACCTATTTTAAAACAATTAGTCACCTATTTTAAAGCTATTAGTCACCTGTTTTACTATTACTCCCATGTTTTCAAACTATTACTCACTAAACTTTCACGAAAACAATAAGTTTTGAAAAAACTTACAAATTTGATGTTACCAAAACTGAAGATAAGAAAAAGGAGCAATAAAAACTGAAATTTAAATTTCACCAATTTTTGAAATATGACAAAGATTTAATGAACAATATCAAGAACTATTTATTAGTCATTTTATTAGATTTCTCGTTTAAACTGAGTTTGGTTAGTTTAAATAATTAAAATGGATCTGTATATAAAAAAAATTCCTTTTTGTTATAACATTACAAAACATTGTAGTATTGATCAAAATACTATATGTATGGAATTTAATGGTATTGATAACATAGAAATTCTCTAACATAATAATAATAATAACAAATAATAATAATAGCACATACATGACACACACACACACACACACACACACACACACACAATTTAATACACACACACACACACACACAGACACATACTAATAATAATAATAATAATAATAATAATAATAATAATAATAATAATAATAATATTATTATTATTATTATTATTATTATTATTATTATTATTATTATTATTATTATTATTATTATTATTATTATTATTATTATTATTATTATTATTATTATTATTATTATTATTGTTATTATTATTATTATTATTATTATTATTATTATTATTATTATTATTATTATTATTATTATTATTATTATTATTATTATTATTAGTTTATTATTATTATTATTATTATTATTATTATTATTATTATTATTATTATTATTATTATTATTATTATTATTATTATTATTATTATTATTATTATTATTATTATTATTATTATTATTATTATTATTATTACTATTATTATTATTACTATTATTATTATTATTATTATTATTATTATTATTATTATTATTATTATTATTATTATTATTATTATTATTATTATTATTATTATTATTATTATTATTATTATTATTATTATTATTATTATTATTATTATTATTATTATTATTATTATTATTATTATTATTATTATTATTATTATTATTAATATTATTATTATTATTATTATTATTATTATTATTATTATTATTATTATTATTATTATTATTATTATTATTATTATTATTATTATGATTATTATTATTATTATTATTATTATTATTATTATTATTATTATTATTATTATTATTATTATTATTATTATTATTATTATTATTATTATTATTATTATTAATATTATTATTATTATTATTATTATTATTATTATTATTATTATTATTATTATTATTATTATTATTATTATTATTATTATTATTATTAATATTATTATTATTATTATTATTATTATTATTATTATTATTATTATTATTATTATTATTATTATTATTATTATTATTATTATTATTATTATTATTATTATTATTATTATTTCTATGGTCATTATTATTTTCTTTTGTATAAAGTGACTTACCTTTTTCACTTTGTAATTTTGTTTGTTTTGGTTTTGTACCAATGCCAAGTTCTCCAAATAAAGGTTTATTTATTTATAGAGAAAACTATAAAGAACACTTTAAATAATTTATTTGCCAATAACATCAATGAAAACAAAAACGATAAGCTCGTAGTATATTATAAAACTGAAAATATTAGTCAGAAAAAAGAGGAAGAAAACAAATTAAAATTAATTTTAAAAGAGCATATTAAAGCAAAAGACGGGAAGAAGCTTGTATTAAGATCGTACTATAAGCCATTGAAACTGAGCTCGTGCTTCTCTACTCGTGAAGCGCTTTCGG
>JABUQX010000601.1:0-10000 GCA_015478945.1 Trachelipus rathkii | reverse complement strand
TCAATATATATAAATATATATATATATATATATATATATATATATATATATATATATATATATATATATATATATATATATATATATATATATATATATATATATATATATATATTGGAAAATAAAAAGCCAAGCTTATCTGTACTTCATTGCTCATTTCAAAAACTTCCCACCCAATAGCAAATCACAAAAGGCTCAAGAGAGACCTTTTAGCAATTAACCTTTGATCTAAACCTTATTTCTAATTTGGGCATGGAAAACGTGGTTGTTTTCAATACCTCAAAAACTAGATATCTTCTAAACAACAATAAAATCTTCTAAAACGAACAGTTAAACTTTCTCTTTTACTAAATATTAATGGTGCGATTAAAGTTGGTTTGCTCTTGGAAGGATGAAATTTTTTTTTTGTAAACGAGCTTCCAAGACATTGGGCTTTCATATGTGTCTTCAAACTTCTTTCAGTACGCCACTCCAGGTTTTTCATCTTTATAGTGATGTTGTTTGGAGTATTTTTCCCACATATGGAGAGTTTCCATTCACACAGTTTTCCTTGAAAATGTGTAGTCAAGACTTTTCATTATATCAACTCCTTCTCTCTCACTAACTTTCTCAAGTCTTCATATTCATAGAGTTATTACCTTACTCTCTATTACATCGGACACTGCTGTTCTGGACTCTCCAGTCGCATACTTACAACATTGAAAAGGGCTTGTATGTGACACGACTTTCCTCGCAGTTTCAACTTTCTACTTACTCTCTGAACTCTCATATAATATTTATAATTATATATTAATATTATACATTTTATTATTAATATTAAAACTAATATATACTACTATATTAAATATACATATAATATTATATATAATATAATAAAATCAATCATATATTAAACTATATATATAATTCTCTATTAATATATAACTATAATATATATATATAATATATCTATAACTATTTTACTATATTATTGAATATTAATAATTTAATTATATTAATAATATATAACATAAATATATTATATATTATATTATTATATATTTATATAGTTAATCATATTAATATTATTATTATTATAATTTTAATATTAATTATGTCTAGGAAAGATAATATTAATTTATATATATATTTTATAATTTAATTATATTCAATTAATATTACTATCAGAAAGGATATTATAGGTATATATTTAATAATTATATAACTATATATATACATATATGAATATCTATATATTATTTATAATGGTAATAATATACTATTAATATGCTATTATAGTCCATAACTATACTATATTATATATATTATTTATATTATTGAGTGATACATTAATTATTAATATTATATTTATAAATATTAATATAATATATTATATTAAATCTCTCAATATTTCGTATATAATATTATATATAAAATATATTAGATGAATTAAGTACTAAAATATAGAACATATTATACTTATATATATAAATTTATAATATATATATTTACTCACATCATTACTTATAATTTTAATATATTATAGTATTCTCTAATATATATTTATTACAATATATTTATGTAATAATATTATAAAATAATTTATATTTTTTTAATATGATTTAATATTATATATTATATTTCAATAGTTTTTATTGTAATTATTATTAATTGATCTAAATTATTATATATAAATATATATATATATGAATTAATATATATTAATACTATATATATATATATATAATATAGATATATATATATTATTAAATATATAATATAATATATGATATCATATATTAATGTTAATATATAATATAAATATATTATTATAATATACTATAATAATATTTAATTATATATATAATATATATATAACCTATAATATAATTATAATAACGTAATTAAAAATATCTATTATATATATTTTTATTTATATATCCTATAGGGGAGACTATATATTTGGAAGTTGTTGGGTTTAAATTCCTAATGCCACGAACAAAAGAAAATATTTTAATGCAACCTTTTTGAAATTAAAACTACAGTAGGTAGTAAATTCTGGTATTGCATTAAATTCAAATATCGGTTAATGTATAAAAACACCCGTTAAAAACAAATAAAAAAATTATCCGAAAGAAAATTATTTCTATAATTACAATTATTAATGGAAAAAAAAAAAAGATAATTCCGAAAAAAATTCGGAAAAAATACATCGAGAATAGTGTTAATCGTTTAAAAAAAGGAAGATATTAGTCCGAATTTTTTTCCAGGAGTTATTTTAATTTTTTTATTGAAATATAACTTTAAAATGTGTGAATGAACAATTCTAAAAAGAGAGATATAAAACTTATTTACAAATATGTATAGTTACTTGAGAATGTTTTGAATAAATTTTTTTAATATCGCATATAAATTTATATAATTATTATAAATAGTTGTACTATATTGCCATATTCTCGTATAACGTAATCATAATTACTTCTAGTATTATATAAGAAACTCTATATCTCATAATAAACGGATTATAGATTTATTAAAGAATGGTCTAAATTTATTTAACTAATATATATATATATGAGAGTAAAATTTATAATAATTCAATTAAATAACTTATTTTAATCATGTTCATCTCAAACATCAATAAAACATGTTACGTCATGTATCCATCGTATTAAACATAATAAAACATATTACATCATCTTCCAGAACACATCTTAGAGCATAAATACTCAATAGCTTCCGTAGCTTGGAATTGAGTAGAAGCAAGCCACCTAAAAATTATATCGAAAATTAAACAGCGATGCTAGTGAAATAATTGAACAGATAGATAGGTAGAAATTATAGAACCAATAAGAAAATACTATGAGGAAATAGTATATACTTTAGGAAGCAAGTAAATGATATACGAATTATGTAAGAGTATAAATAAATGTATAAAATGTATTATTAATATATATAAGTTATATATAGTAAATTTTAAATAATATAAGTATAAAAGAAGAGATAAATTATGATATATATTAAACATAAATGTAAAAAATGTAAATTTAGATATATAATAAACACACAATATAATATATAAGATATTATATTTAATATTAATGTAATTTATTAATATAATTATAATATTATAAAGTATTATAAAATAATTAATATATTAATTGTAATGATAAAATAATAATATATAAATTAATTATAATTAATATTAAATAATTATCTATTAAATATATATAATAATTATGTAAATATATATAAATATATATCATATATATATATAGAATTATTTGTATATATCATAGGACTAAAATGTATCATCAAAGTAAGGCTAACTTCATGAACACTGTTTCTTAATAAATAAGACGTTGTGAATATTCACATATTATATATATGATATATGTAAGTATTAAAAAGTAAATATAGTCATTACATAATATTGATAATAGCAACGAATAATATATACGTAGACAGATCAATAATCATAAATTAAATAAATAATAAAGTAAAGTAAGATTTTGATAGCATAACTTAATTTATGTATATGATCATTACTACTGAGTTATATATATACATCGATACGCATCCCTACTACTAATGATGCATGTATCAATAATAAAGATAGTATATAGTAATATAATATTATTTACGATTATATGAGATATATATATTATAGTAACATAGTGGTTGAGAAAGTAAGTATCATTATAATATAATATTTATATGAGGATGGATATTATAATTTTATATTAATGATCTAAATAAATATTAATAATGAAGAGAGTTATGAGTAATATTCTGATGCAGATGATATAAAAGCTCTATTTCAAGGTGAAACACTAATTATGTATCTATAATTATGAGATATTAAATAATATATATATAGAAATTTATATAACTAATATATATAGAAGAGCATAACTAATATTGAAATATATACAATGATTATATATAAGATATATATATTATTTATCAAGATATTAATATTATTAATTAGTATATTATTCTTTTTTATAATTATATAATTAATAAGTATATATAATAAGGAGTATATTATTATTATATATAAAGTTATATTATATAATATATATAGTGTATATATAAAGATTTAAGTATAGTGAGTATATCATATAGATAACGTAAAGCAATATTTATATAAGAATAGTATATTATCGATCTATTCATATGGATTTTAAATAATTACAAAAGAATTCAAAATTAATAAGAATTTTCTTTATAGAAACTTCGAATATAAATCTATAGGTATAATTAATAATAGTATATAAATTTATGATATAATAGCGTATATAATATATATATTAGATTAGAAAGTTATATAGTAATATAATAATATTTAGCTTATACATTTGTAGCGATAAATGAATCTATAGCTGTATAATATATTTATATACTAATATTATATATGTAACATAATATTATATATAACATTACTATATATATACTTTAATTATATATAAGAATTTATATTATATATTAAAAAAACCTTTTACATACACAATAATTAAATAATTGAATTATTTATATTATAAAAGTAATACTAATAAATAGTTTTTGACTATAAAGTTTAAGAATATTATTTAAATAAATGTGTAGACAAAGATTAGACAAACAAGATATTTGATAATTATTGATGGAAGAAGGAGAACAAAGAATAATGTAATCTTTAACTTATCTATATAGGTAATATATTAGTGAAATATTATAAGCTATATTAGATTTACATGTATAAAACTTTTATTCTTAAGTGTTGGCAACTTATATTTGCTTCTCTCACCTTATATGTTAACTTTCTATAATTACTGGATTAATGAAGGATCACGTGGAGCATCAACTATTCACGTATTAATTTGTTGAGAGATAATCTCTGAACTAACAGACCAGAAGAAAACTTACCAATCGAAGATCTGTCACCTTCATATCTGTGCCTAATATTTGTGTTATTAATTTATTTATGGTCTTTTATGTTATTATTCTAGTGCATTAGTTGTCTTTAGGGAAAATATTTTAGAATTCAGAAGATAAAATCCTGTATATTTAATATTATATGCAAAGCAGAAAATGTATTAATTTATTGTATTATAAATTTTATCGTGAGTATATTGAACATTATATTGTTATCATCATTACTATCAATGTGAACAACAAAAAATTAACACATAAAATATATTAAAATTATAAGACTACTTAGAAATTTAAGTAAACCCAGGGTAATGTTGAAAAACCTATAAATTTTCTACGAACAATAAATGATTCACATATCAATGCGAAATACTACGATCCTCTTTAAGCTATGTTGGGCGGTTCTAGACATTTATCCCGTGGTTTTGTGTGCTAGAGAGCTTGAGAATACATGCAACCCACGAGCTAGTAGAGCGAGGAGTGCGTTCTTGTGCACAACTTTCACTACGTTACGAGTCCAGACTTTTCTATATCTAAAATAATAAGCATATTAATCAGTTATACAGAGTGCATGTTGCTTGTTGTATAATAAGGAAGATCGGAGGAATTTAAAATTCATCCAACCACACTGAGCGAATCGGAGAACTACTCTTATATAAAAAAAATTTGGTGGAGAGTCCTATTTTTAAAGAAACGCCTATAGAATAAAATTTTTTGAGAAAAATTCTTTTGTCTTCTCCTTTCATAACATTATCATTCAACTTCGATTATGTTAATCAGCTATTAATTTAACGACACACACAAAAATAATCACCACTATTTATGTAATCGATATTATAGCAAGAGTATAGTAAGAGAATGAGCGCTCTAAAAGTCGGATGTTTTATCGAAGAGATGATGAACTGCCTTGGAAGAGAGAGGAGTTGTGTGTGGATAATCATTGATAGGAGCGTGTATTCGTTAATTTTTCATTCGGCGTTGCCATCTCTTTGAATTTTTACAGGAAGTTAATTTAGAGGTGTTATTTTGGTCTGTTTACCTTTCTTTCCACATGACTGATATTATCATTGTTCAATGAGATATACATCTCCTCCGTCTACAGGGTTAAAATAGGGCTTCTGAAAAGTAATCTACACATATGCAAATCTTCTCTATAAAATATGGCTACGAACATTCCAATCAGATTCTAAATTAAAAGTCCACATTATATTTAACTAATTGGCACAGCGAAAATGATCACTTTTTTAACATAAAAATCTTTATAAACTTAAAAGTACAAAAACAATAATAATATGCAAGAAAAGGATTAAATAATATTGAATAAGGAAGGATAAAGAGAAAAAGAAAGTCCTACGGGGATTCCTACCAAACTTATTGGTGACAAAAAGTTTCCAAAAATTTTATAGCATTGATCCTGGACAAAGCCATCCGATGTTATAGAGCCCCAATTAATGAGGGTGACAAGGCGTATAATAATACTTCTACATAATGCTCGAGAAATTTAACATGTAGAATAATTATCAAATATAGATTATGATGAGTAGAATGTATAGTATATGATGTAAATACGTGCCATGTGGATCGACAATGTTTATTATAATTCACATATGAGGTTCACGTTTAAATATGGAGCACGAGTTTGGAGATGACAATCGGATTTATATCATTGCACCTATAGTTATGTATACGTAAAGTCGATATGCGTGATTAAATGTCATAACCTATTATCGAAAGATTCCCTAAATATTGTTATGTATGTTCGTATTGCCTGACTTAGGCAAGTAAAGGTGATAGATGTAAGTTGGGTCTAAGAATAGTTAATTATGTACATAAAGATATATAATATATAGAGTATCACAATAGCATGAAATTTTTATGTATGTATAGATGATAGTAGTATAACTAAGCATATAGCTAAATGTATGCGCCACGAGAAGTATATTTGTTAGAGAGGTATTAATGAAAGTTAGTACATCATCTGAAGAACCGAGACAAGAGAGGATGGTAAGACAAGTTGGGTAATAGTAGACTAAACTAGACCAGTTAACAAGAGCTCTATAACTGATTCTGCGACTAAGACTTATATAGTTTTTAATTGGCAGTCGATATTAAGACTAGTATATTTCTTCCAACTGTAAATTATAGAGAAAAGAGTAGTAGTTTATATTTAAGCTTTATGTTAGCAAAAAATAAAGTCTCTTACCTACGACCAGGTGTTCTCACTTCTTAACTGTTTCACGAAGTTAAAATAATACTAATTCTATTTCAAGGCAGTCTACATTAACAGAGGCTATTCACAACTTATAAATATTGAAAGCAGAATAAATTATCTAACCTATAAAATGACCATTTCTTAAAGGGAGTAGAGTGCAGTATATTTACAATATACTCATTATTATGCACAGAAGCCTGATTGACTAGATGTAGATGTGAGAGTCAATGATCTGTTTTGGATGGTTTGAGGAATAGGATCACAAGTACCATTGAGTTTCTGTAATCTACGAGCGACCTTGCACGATCTAGTCTGGAGAATTATAGCATTGGATGAAAACGGAGAATGTAGTATGAAGAGATGAAGAAGGAAATAAGATTCATAATGAAGAAGTAGAGATAGAGATGTGATATTAAGAACAAAGAGATGTGTATAGTACGGAGTATAGAAGAAGAGTAATGGGAGACAGCGATGAGCAAAGGTAATAGATAGGAGATGAACGTGAGATCGAGAGATTAGTAACTATTGATTGTACCTGTTAATGGTAGAAGCAAGAGAGATATGTAAGGTTTAATATTATTATTAATATGTAAAGGCTTAATATGCTCTCTAGATAGAGTAGCCAAAGAGCCTATTCCATAATCTACGCGAGTGAGATACTAAGCAATACGCGTAATATAACTCCAAGAGCTTGAATAGTTGAATCTGTATATTGTATGAAATACTGTGGTCACGCAAAAGCCCAAATACAAAGGCCACGCACTTCAGCGAAGTAAGGATACGCAGTAAGTGACAAAAGACACAGAGCCTAAGAGAAAATTGACGTGAGAGCCAGATAGTGAAGTGATTATGAACAGTAAATTTTATTAATTCAGATTCCTCTGAGAACCCGGAGGGAGAGAATCCTTGCCATTTCGACGAGCACAAAGAATGATAGTAGGATGAAGCGGTAAAGAAATTATTGTGAAAATTTTAAATGAACGAATAAAATTAATTGTTAACTCTTTTTGACTTGTATTGTTATCTTCAGAAAAAGACTAGAGTAGGAGGAAGCAGTAAAAATTGGGAATCCAGTATTAAACCGATACTAACTCTATGAATCGCAGCGTTCAAAAAGAAAAATTCTTTTTAATCGAGCGCGAGTTGGTGGTGCGAGGCTTATCGACGGGTGGGACAAGGAGAGGGGGAATTTGTCCGCCAATAAACGCGTCAAATAATGGGAACGGGGGAGCCGGTGAACCGCTAGAGTTAGCTAATCCCCTATACATCTTATATGGTTGGTACACCAGGTCCCTTCAGATTACCAAGTAAAGCGGGGCTGGCCTCCTGGAAAAACCCTCTCCCCAAGGTAGGGGGAAAAATAAAGTTCCTACTTCACGTCGCACCACAGGAAAGAGCCGAGAGACCTCCACCAGGAACACGTGCTAAATCGTGTTTGCTGGTTTCCTCCCTTGGGGGTAGTACTTTTATTTTGAACAGTAAAAAAAAAAAGTCCTTTTATTCTATAATCAGTTCTCTCGAAAACAAGGTGACCTACCCTTATAGAATCATAAGATATATAGGTTTCTCTTCTACTAATCGGTTCATAGTTGGTTTCTTGCTGGAGAAGATATACAAAAAAGAAAAATAATCGGATTTGTTTTTTTGACATCTTGTGGTTCTCATCCACAATTAGTCAGTAAGCTGATTCCCCGATATATGTGGATAGGAAGCTCAAAGAATGATTTTCCTTATCTAAAACCTATCTTAAGTTTCGGAGATCTTCAATACTCCTCAGGTCACAGGTCATATCACTTCTTTTAATTTAAACAATATATATATATACCCTCCTCTATAACTTATATTAATTATAATACTGAAAATGACTCATAGTATATATTTCATAATATATTATTATATGTATCTAATTATATTTATATAATATATCTTATTGATTCATCTAAAATTTATAAAGTATACGTTTACCTAAATATATATATATAATAGTATTTTATAAATATATATATCAAGATATGAATTAATTAATATAAACAAAATAGTATACTTATAATTATAAATATACTTGTGTATATATATAAATATGCATCATTAATATTTGATGTCTATTCTCAGTAATAAAATTATTATATAATTATTTTATATTTATTATATTATAATAATTATTAATATATTATATTATAATAGTATCTATAGTACTACTTTAAATATTAATATAATTAATACTAAATATATATAAGTCTGGCTTGTCAATGTATCTTATTACTTGTTACACTTATTAAATTACCTCTACTCTATAATACTCTCAATTCTATCTTACTTATTATCTAGTTCATATTCCTGGTCTCCTAAATACGTAAACTACTGTACTATCTGTATCTTAGATCGTAAATATATACTCTAATATCTCTTATCTTAATTATTATGAATTATTTAATATTATCATAATATTTATATATATTATGGGATCAAATATTTATATCTTTATATAAATTTATATATTTATAATAGTGTCATAATTAATAATATTATAATGAGGGTCTTATTTGTCTCAATTATGAGAACTCGGAGGTATCAAATTCAAATTATACATGGGTCACAGACACACTCACCAGGGTGTTAACGTATTATGTGCCAAATTAACACAGGATGGCATACCAAGAGTTTACTCACATTAGGTTGTATAAGATGTCGATGGAGGCCCATAGAAATCCACTGGGACTGACTTGTTCTTCATAGTTCCTGATTTTACTTGGTCGTAGAGATTTAGCTTTATCCTTCCAAGATGAACTTAATTCAGTGAGGTATGATAGTGTAGTATGGGGTTTATTGTGTGCTTTATATTAACCATTATCATTATCTATTACTATCGACTCCTATAACTTGCTAGTTGTCTGG
>JABUQX010000600.1:20000-27500 GCA_015478945.1 Trachelipus rathkii | reverse complement strand
CAAAACAGATCTTCAAAATTACTAACAGGAACTGAATTTTCTACCTAAAAATTAATTGAAGTTTTGATACGGAAGGAATATGGGTCAATATGAGTCATTGTACTGAAATGAAAATACTTCTTTAATCTAAAAGAAATTTATCTAATTATCATTATTTGTCTTTGTACCACTTTCTCTACTATAAATGTCTATGCATTTTTAAAATAAATTTGAAAAAGGTAAATTAAATATAAAATATATTAATAAAAATTAAATAAAGAAAGAAATACATCTAAATAAATAAATAAATAATTAAATAAAATAAACCTTTTTTTTTGCCATATTTTATCTGGTACACCACTTGATAGTACTGTTAGTGAAATTGAATCCACAGTTCATCAGTTTTACGATAAAAAAGAAACCAATTAGTTGATTTACTTCCAAATATTGACAAAGAAATTTTTTGAAAACTCGTTGTAACACCATTCACTCAACATTTAGTTAATATCACCTTATGCAGTTTTTTGGCCTAAATTTTGAAACACCTTTTGCTTTAGATTCTCCAAATACTCTTACTTGTAGATTTAATATTTTCTATATTGCAAAGCACAAATCCAGGTAATAAAGATTTTGCCAGTACTTTCTAGAGTCAAAGTAGGTTTCAAAAATAGTACTGTTTAGGTTTTGGTGGGTGAGAAATGGAAGCTATTAGAGTTACCGCGTTTTGAAATATTCTCAAAAGCTAGTTGGAGCTGGCGTTCAACAATGGTAGCCTGGCACCGGTAATGCATAGAACTAAGTCATCAACATAGATGGAAAAATTGACAATCGCTATGATAGTAGTAAAGATATGATTGAATCCGAGAGCAAATAAAAATACACTTAAAACACTGCCCTGCGGAATACATTATTCCAGATTAAAGTTGCGCAATAGAACAGACGAGCACCAGACCTGTGTGAATCATTTTGACAGAAATCATTGGATAAAGAGAGGGAGTTGTCCTCGAATCTCAGGGAGTGAAGGTTAAAGAGAACCCCAGCACTCCACGTTGTGTCATAAGCTTTATCAAAGTCAAGAAAGACATCAAGAACTATCACGCCATTTGAGAAAGCTTCCGGATTTCATGGTCCAGTCTTAACAAGGGATCCCTGGTCGAACGAATTTTGCGGAAGCTAAACTGGAAGTTTGAAAAAGCCTAGCGACTCTCCAGAACAAGGAGAAGGCAGTCTGTAACTTTTTCTCAATTAATTTGCAATTATGATAGGTCAACGAAATTGGTCTTTGGATGTCCTTTAATTCGGATCTTTCTCAGGTTTGGGAATAGGAATTATAAAAACTAATCCAAACAGATAGAAATGAGGATTCGATCCAGATCTAGTGCAGTTTAATACCTTGTAAGTATTAAAAGACAGTTATAGAAATGATATCCCCCTTTCGCTGCTAAAATGTCTGGCGGTGTAGCGTTAATTCTTAATTCTTCACGGTAGAGGGAATAGCTCAAGTGGCTAGCAAAGCTATAACCTAATGCATCTGCAACAGCTGCTGGAGCAGAGATCGCATCGGTTATATAAGGCCCACAACACAGGACTGTGGGTGGAGAGTTGATATAGCGGCGAGATATTTTCTGTACAACCTTCCCCACTGAGGAAATGAGAATTGTGGAGGGGATAGTAGAAGTATAAGTTCGAAAGTATTGTTTAAGTGTTTGGAGATTGATTAGACGAGATCTCGCCTCGGCTGCTTTAAATATTATCAAGGTTGGGGTGGTGCGAGCTTATTTGTATTGCCTGTCAAGTTTTTTCTTTTACCGGTTAACTTGTACACACTCTTGGAACCACCAATATATATAAGTATTATATATATATATATGTACTAGTTCATTTAATTATATATATATATATAGTATATAGTATATATATATATATAATATATATATACTAATACTATAGTATATTATATATATATATATTATATATATATTATATATATATTTATATATATACTATATTATACTTATATTATATATATATATATATATATATTATATATATATATAGTATATAATATTAATATATATATATATATATATAGTATATTTATATAATATATATATAAAGTATATTATACTATATATATTATATATATATAGTATATTATAATATTATAGATAATATATATATATATATATTATATATATATATATTATTTATATATTAAAGTATATATATAAATATTAATAATATAATAGTATATATATATATATATATATATATTATATATATATATATATTATATATATATATATATATATATATATATATAAATATATATATATATATAGGTATTATATATATAAATATGAATATATATATATATATAATATATACTAAGTATATAAGGTATAATATTATATATATATATATATATTATATATATATATATTAATATAATATAGTATATATAATATATATAATAATAATATAGTATGATATATATATACTATATATATATTAGTTATATAGATATAGTATATTTTTTTTTAATAAATAGTTTATGTATATTAATATATATATAGTATATAGGGGTATATTTGCTCTTAATGAAATCGATACAGTAAAGATAAGGAGGGGTACAGGTTTTATATTCAACACCTCTCCTCGATATATAGCAGATGGACACTGGGTATCTGTATTTAAAAACGATAACAATATTGTTTATCTGATGGATTCTTTAGATTTAAAAATTATATTGAATAATTATTAGTTTAGTTCTTTACTGCAAATTAACAAGCTAAAGGAAATAAAAACTTTGGCTTATCCTGTACAGCCTTTATACTCGAATTTATGTGAAACATTGTATTTATGAAAAACATTCAATAGCATCAAAGATAAAAAGAAAAATAAGTAAAACACAAAATTCTCAAGTGTAATACGGTGGTGAATGTATGAGGATAATATAAAAGTAAAAAGCACTACAATATTAATATACTATACTATATATATATATATATATATATATATATATATATATAATATATATATATATAATAGTATAATATTATATATCATATACGTATATATACTACAGCCTATACTATATTCAATATTAAGTAGTATAATATATACTAACTAATACTATATATTGCAGTAGAATAAAACAAGTTTAAATCATTTTCCTTTTCAATATTTGTCCTAGGTCACTATAAAAAATCATCACTTTATGTGTGGTAGGGAAAAAAATATCATGCAAGGAAATGCAAACATTTCCAAATATAGAATTGGAATTATTAAAGGACTGACAACAAGATTCACTTTTGGAGAAATTCATTCTTGGATTGTTGTTACTTTTTTTGTATCATAAATAAAGAAAATAAGATAGAAGAGAGACGAGAGAGAGAGAGAGAGAGAGAGAGGAGAGAGAGAGAGAGAGAGAGAGAGGAGTTCGAAGAGAAGATTGTGCTTCAGTGATGAGTAACCTAAAGAGATTTGTTTTTTCGGACAATTAAGAAAGCAATAAGAAAATAAAATAGTAACAGATACAATATTGACTGAATAAAGAAACATAAATTAATTAATTAATTTAGAATTAAAATATATTTACAAATAAACATATATAAATGCAATTGCAAAACAGACAGAACAATGTAGAACAGACAGACAGACACACCACACACAGACGCATTTTTTTTTTAAAGATACCAAGAAATGAGTGCAAGACAAAAATAACAAGATACTGAAATTACTGAGAAGAATGAAGACTCAACCCTAAGAAATAAAGATTGAAATCTATATGAAAAGAATATATATATACAATTGCGAATCAACACAAGCGGATATCTTTTCTAGCGAGAAAAAATAACAGAAATAATACAGAGAGAGAGAGAGAGAGAGAGAGAGAGAGAGAGAGAGAGAGAGAGAGAGAGAGAGAGAGAGAAGAGAGAGGAAGAGAGAGAGAGAGAAGAGAGAGAGAGAGAGAGAGAGAAGACGAGAAAGATGAGAGAAAGAGAGAGAGAGGAGAGAGAGAGAGAGAGAGAGAGAGAGAGGAGAGAGAGAGAGAGAGAGAGAGAGGAGAGAGAGAGAGAACAGAGAGAGAGAGAGAGCAGCGGAAAAACGTGAGAAATTTACAACAATATCGTTTTTAACACGTTCCCCTAATAATAAATGTCTAAGAAAAATTTATCAAATAGATACACTAAAACTAGACAGTATCAGCTCTCATCTTTTGTAGATATTACTACTTGAAAATACCTTAGCTTCAAATCGAGATCTTTAGCAACTACGCATAGTCAGTATACTATATAATAAATATCTCATATATATATATATATATATATATAGTGAGATTATACTATATATTATTATTAATATATATAATATATATTATATATACTATATATTAGAGTGGGTAATATATATATATATATATTTAATATATAATTATATTGTATATAATATTTTATATATTATAGTTTTATATATATATATATATATATATTATATATATATATATATATATATATATATATATATTATATTAATTATATACTATATTTATATATTATATAATCGTAATATATATATTATACTATTATATATTATATATTATATTAATATATATATATATATATATATATAGTATATACTTATATATAATATATATTAATATATTTAATATATATATATATAAATATATATATAATATTATATATATTAGTATATATATATATATAAATAAAAAATTTATAAATTTAAAAATTTTTAATTTTAATATATAGTGTATATATATACTCTATTGTATATATATAATATATATTATACTATACATATAAATATATATACTTGGCTATTTATAAGATGTTGACTCCAGGAAGAAAATCAATAAAAAATGTAACGTAATTTCAATGATTTGAGTTAAAATACATTCATTAACAATACTGGATTTCAAATGTAATTTAATTATATTACAAATATTAGAAGAAATTGAATTGATATATATTTTTTTGTGCATCACACCTATAGTCTTATAAAAGTGAGTAGCTAGGCCGGTGCTTAGGCTATTATTTTCAGTTTTAAATTTGATGAATGTATACGTAAATTTTGTAGAAACACCTTGACAGTAATAAATTGATAATTTTGATATTTTTTATATATATATTTATGTTTTGATTCGGGGTGGGGCCTTCGGCCCCCCCCTTCTATAGTCATGCCCGCGCCGTCGCCGCAGAGCGGGGTGCCCCGCTCGCTATGCTCGCGGGTCCGTGGTAGAGTTTTTTTTTAAATAAAATAACCCATCACAATTATTAATACTAATGCGAGGAAATCACATTAAATAAAGGAATGAAAAGAAACTAGAAAAAAAATTAAATTCTCCTAGTTAATAATAATAATAGAAGTAATAGATAATAATTGATAATAATAATAATAATAATAATAATAATAATAATAATAATAATAACAATAAATAATAATAATAATAATAATAATAATAATAATAATATAATAATAATAATAATAATAATAATAATAATAATTAATCCAATCCAATAAAAATCTTTGTTAATTTCTTTAAAAAATTAAAATTGCAAATAAAACGCTAATGAAGATAATAGAAATTGCAGCAATAACGGAAAGGCCCGAAATTCGTTGTTTTCTTATCGAAAATTTCCCCCGTATAAATGGAGTCAACATATATAATGTCCTATATATATATAATTATATATATATATACTATATATATATTAATATATATTATATATATATATATATATATATATATATACTATAATATATATAAGTATATATATATATATAATATAATATATATAATATATATATAGTATATATATATACACCAATGAAGATGCTTGTGGAGAAAGGTATAGAAAGGAAAAAAGTGTATTGGTGTTTTTTAGATCTGGAGAAAGCATATGATAGGGTGAAGAGGGGGGTTATGGAGGGTGCTGGAGGAACATGGAGTAGGGGTAAATTAGGTAAAGGTGTTAGGGCCTTTTATAGGAATAGCAGAATGTGTGTGAGAGTATTAGGAGCGGAGAGTGTGATGTATGGAGTGGCGCGAGGGTTGAGACAGGGATGTGTAATGTCACCGTGGCTTTTCAACTTATTTATGGAGAGTGTTTGCAGAGGAATGATGAGGGAGGGGAGAGGGGTGGAACTGATGGATAGGGGTATAGATGGGAAGTGAACTGATACTATTTGCGGAGATTACTACGCGTTGGTGGCGAAGGATTCAGAGGGCTGTAGTATTTGTGAAGGATTTTGAGAGAGTGTGTGACAAAAGGGTCTTAAGCATAAATCCCACGTAAAAGTAAAGTGTTAGTGTTTGAGGAGGAGTAAAGAGAGGAGGGGGAGGGGTTAGAGATTAGAGTAGGAGGTGTTGTATTAGAAGAAGTAAAGGTTTTCAGATATTTAGGGATGGTTTTGGGTAAGGAAGGAGGGAGGAAGGAAGAGATAGATCACAGAGTAGGAGAAGGAATGAGAGCATTGAGTGGTTTGAGGGAATTATGGAAAGGGTGGGATTTTTCACATAAACTTAAGATAAGTATGTTTTAAAAAATTTGTGTACCAGCGGTACTATACTGGGTGTGAATACATGGGGGTTGAATGCTAGGTCCAAGGAGAGAAATTGGAGGTGTTTGAGATGAAAAGGGTTGAGACGGTATGTGGGGTTTAGTCAAAAGAGGAGGATTAGGAATAGGTGAATAAGAGAGAGATGGATTGGAAGAAATGGTTTGTGAGAAGAGCGATAGGGATGTAAGAATGGTTTGGACATCTGGAGAGAATGGAGGAGCAGAGGGTGGTTAGGAGAGTTTGGGAGGCGGAGGGGATAGGAAGAAGAGGAAGGGGGAGACCAAGAAGAAGTGGTTGGATGGAATAAAGGAAATGCTGGAAGAGAGAGGGATTAAGGGTGGGAGAAGGTAAGGGTGTGTAGCCAGGTGAGTTCGAGAATAATGTTGGGTGAGGGCGAGATTGAAAGGAATATGTATTATGGGAAGCTGCACGTACCACTACCCCGCTTAAGCGGGAATAAGTGTCTGTATAATAATATATTATATATATATATATATATATATATATATATATATATATATGATAATAGTAATATATATATATATATATATATTATATATATACTATATATATATGCTATATAAGCTTGAATTATATTTTATTTATTAAATTAAAAAATATAACCTTCATATGGGAACTGAACTTAAAAAAAAAATCAATCAATCTATGAAGATTTAAGCGATTCCCAGGAATATCATTCGCTGAGATCTTCAAAATAGATTTTGTAAGCTAGTGCTAGAACTGAATTTTATATCTAAAAAAACACTTTTTATATCTCACTTGTTATTGTCATATTCTAGGAGATGAACTTTCTTACAGGGTTTTCATAAGAGATCGAAATGACATCACAAGCTGGTGAGTCAATCACTCTACCTTTATGCCACGTGAACGGATCTGCAACTCTGGTAGAAAAAAAAAAGATTTGCGATGATG
>JABUQX010000600.1:10000-15000 GCA_015478945.1 Trachelipus rathkii | reverse complement strand
TGATTTCGACTTAATTTTTCAATTTTATTTAATTTTTTTTTCTCTTTCGCAATGAAGAGAGCCTTGAACACGTGTTTATAATAAATAATCATATTGTTAAGGGAACTCGGTTTCTTTGAAAGAGAATTAAATTGAAATTGAGGAAATGGAGAATTATTTCTCAATTTGATTTAGTTTGGTTCAATTCAATTTTGATTTTATTTAATTTTTTTTTTTTATGTACAGTTTATTCGCTTGACCCTTTTTAGGGAACACAATAGGAATTGAACTTGGTGTTCGGTTTGAATTCCTTTTTTGTTTTTAGTTTTTGGTTTATTATCTTTTTTGCTTATTGTCCTTTCTTCTTATCATTATTATTATTATTATTATTATTATTTATTATTATTATTATTATTATTATTATTATTATTATTATTATTATTATTATTATTATTATTATTATTATTATTATTATTATTATTATTATTATTATTATTATTGTAATTAATTATTATTATTAATTTATTATTATTATTATTTTTATAAATTATTCCTTTTATTATTATTATTATTATTATTACTAATATTATTATCTATTATTATTATTATTATTATTATTATTATTATTATTATTATTATTATTATTATTATTATTATTATTATTATTATTATTATTATTATGGCCTTTTCTTCCTAGTTGTTTGTATATAGATATTACTTAAGATCTATATGTATATACTATAGGGTAGATTAAGTTCGCTTTTTTTTAATCATTTTCATTTTTTTGCTTTTATATTTTAATTTTTTCTGTATACATCGCTTGAGGAAGCAGACATATTATTTTGGTTTTTAATCTTTTCTCTATTTTTTATATATATTTTTCCTTTTTTTGTGTTTGTCTGTATTGGCTGGCTTACAGTAGACAGACAGACATAAAACGCAGTTTACTTTGGTGGACGTGCTTTAATATTTTGTATATACCTTTCCTTTTGGTATTTTAATTAAAATATAATATTATGACAAGGTCGAAGGGAGCAAAAGGGCCTAGTCCCATGAGAATTTCCAATTCAGGGGCATCGAAAGAGGAAGGGTCCATTCGGAACGAAAATACCAAAAGAAAAACGACGACGGCAACAGACCTTCTGTCTATCCCGGAGTCTACATCAGAGTTAGGTAGCAACAGCACTGTTGAGAACATATCTGATTTGAATAATGTGGATTCGACGGACACAAAAGAGCTCAGGGACTCGAAACGAGTTCGTTTATCTCAAAGAGCTCGTCTCAGTCTTGCCTCTACCGAACTTGAAGATTTATTATCAGCTCCCGAGGCCTCTTCAGCATCTATTCTCACACTTAGTCAATTATTAAACGACATCAGTTTAAAACTTGACGAGAGTGACAAGATCATTCAAGACTCCTTGAGCGGTGCATTATTCATTGCAGACGATACAGAATGTTTTAAAATTCAAAGGATGATCAGAGAACAAATAAATCGTGCTGATGAATATCTGAACTTTATGAAAAAATCTAATAAAGGTTCATGTACTTCTTCCTCAACGAGGAATTCTTGTTGCTCTAGGAACAACCATAACTTCGGTCTTTTTAGGCCTCCTACTAAAAAGCTACTACTATTTGATGGAAATTCAATTGAATTTCAATCATTTATGGAATCATTTGAATCAATAGCAGAAGGTCACGGGTTATAAGGACAATATTAAATTGGAACTTCTTTTTGACTGCTTAAAGGGTAATGCCTTGAAACTTGTTTCCGGATACTCACGGGTCGGAGAGAACTACCAGATTGTTCTGAAGCAGCTCAAAAATGACTTTGGTAACAAAGCTAAGGTCATTGAGACGCTAATTTTGAAATTATGTGGACTGTCTTCCCCTGAATATAATCATGAGGATCTGTATAGATTTAAAGCAGATTTGTTCTGCTATGTAGAATCCCTTAAGAATAAGGAGATGATTGGTGATTGTAAGAGTTGCTCAAAAAATACCACAGGAGATAAAGGACAAAGTACCCTGGGGCAAGGCCAAAGAAAATTGGACTCTAGACTTTCTCGTGGAGATGGTAGATCAAGCCCTCTCATTTTTGGAAGCATCTAGACAAATTTCTTCCGAAACCAAAGGAGCTAAGGAGACCAGGGAATCATCTAAAGGAAGTAACACTTCACAACAATCACCAACAAACAAACAGATGTCCACAGGAGCCAAACCGAAGGCTTCAACAATTTTGACTACTACGGGAACAAAAACCCACTCTACGAAACAACCTGCTCAAAATGCGGCCCCCACCAGTTAGAATACTGGGGATAAAGTCATAATATGTAGATTTTGTAAAGGACCGCATTATCCTTCGGAGTGTGTCTTGCTTCCGACACCAGAATTGAGACAACAGGTTGTTAAGGCCCAAGGTTGGTGTGAAAGATGTTTGGCTCAGAACCACACCACCTCCGATTGCAAAAACCAAAGGCCTTGTTTTAAGTGTCAGGCAACAGATCATCATGTAGTGTTCTGTCGTCAAAATGGAAACCAGAGCCAGAGGGCAAACGTTTCCTCACAGACACAACCCGCGTCTCCTCCTCAGGAGACTTCGAATGTGACAACACTCCTCTCAGCAAATAGAGGAGTTGCTTTACCATTAGCAGACTTATCTGTTTATAAAGGAGACAAGACTATACTTGTAAGAGCGCTTTATGATCAAGCCTCGCAACGCAGTCTTGTATCTCGCTCAGTGGTGAGAGCATTGCAATGTGTTCCTCACTCCAAAATTCGTATAGCTATTAACGGCATCAATCAAAATGGCCCCGCCATGTTGCGTGATGTCGTGACTTTAAAAATTAAGACGGAAGATGGCATCATTCCCATCTCGGCTATCGTTGTTGATCACCTTCCCACAGATGTTCATATCCCTGATTGAGTCAAGACAAAAGGATAGCACTCGACATCATGGTCCAAATTAGCCACACAACTCCTTATCCACTGGAAATACCGGTGACAGATTAAGGGATCTACACTTCTTGGCTTCGGTGACGCTCTCTATCCATCGATTTGGTTGGAGAATACATATGAGACTTTCCGTCGGAATCAACCTGATGGTTACCAACGTTGGAAAATTAATTTGGGGGGAATTACCCTTTGTTTCCAGCAATTCTGAGTCACAGGTTTCGGTCGTTTCAACGTATCGGGCCGAAGTTCGTCTCTATGACGATTTTAGACCCGAAACAATCCCCTTCAATAAGGAGCACCACCCCTCCTCCACAAAACGCGAAGAAGAAATCGGAGTGGAACATCTTCCTTCCGAACTTAGCGATGAAGAGGAGGTGGAGAAACAGCAGTTTCCTTCCAGTGCACCAGAAGAAGAGGAAGGAGAGGAAGCTTCATTCCCCACTGACGATTTAGACCGACTGTGGTCTCTATCACACATTGACATCCTACCAAATGAACGATTCATCGAAGCGGAAAAAACAACTTTAGAGTCATTCCGGGAAAATATCACTTTTGTGGGAGACGAGCTTTATTGCAAGGAGCCTCTCACACCCTCACACCCACTTGTGGGTTATAAATTTAACCCTCTTCCTATTCCAGAAGAGCTTTTAGAGTCGGACACTACTTACCGGGACCCGTTTAAATTAAATAAAAGGTATCGGTACACGCTTTCGCTTATTTCCAAATTCCAGTGTGCATGGAGTAAGGACTATTTACTTAATCTTAAGCAATCTTGGAATGTTTCTGGCCATCCTAACATTGCTATCGGTGATGTAGTCTTGGTGGAGGATGATGGTCCTCGTTTGAAATGGAAATTAGGCATAGTAAAAACCCTTCACACTTCTCCTGATGGGTACGTCCGATCAGTTTCATTAAATACAAAGAATGGGGAGATCACTCGAGCTATAGTGCATCTATACCCTTTAGAAATCCATTCTAATATTTTTAATTTAGATGACGCGTCCTCTTTAGAGGAACCTACCTCGACATTGGGTTCCCAACCGGAGAGAACTACACGTCAAGCTCACATTTTAGCGAAACAACGCATTAAGGCTATTCTTTCAGATGAAGAATAGTCAAACCATTTTTTTTGTTTGTCCTTTGACATAACTAAAATGTTCTACAATTAGACATTACGTACACTGCGCAGTAACGTCTTTTATCTTGTGCTCCATAGACACAACTGTAGAACTTTTATCTTGGCTTCCTTGTACTCGGGGGGAGTTGGATGACATTTGCGTTAAACATGGTACAAACCTAATATTTTAAGCTCGCTGTAGCCTACAAACCTTTCGAAGCTTTCAGGGCAATTGTAGGACGTTCATTTTTTTTTATCATATCTCACTTTAAGAACTGAATTATCCTAAAACCCCTTCTTGTTAGTCACGTTTCCCTAGACGTTTGGATGGGCGTATGACGCAATATGATTACGTCTGGGTGGAGAAATTCTTGGGACTTTAAAGAGGTGATAACCCCTTTTATTTATTTCCCTTGAATATGAAGGAGTGTATATCTCTTTTTTCATACTCAACCATCCCTTATGAGTGGCCTCTTAGATTTTTCATACTCACCATCCCCTTTCTCTCGGGGATAGTCCGAGGGGCGGTTCCAGAGACCACGTTTCCCCTTCGAGGGGGGTATTTATTGGTTGTTGAGCCAAACAATTGTTGTTCTTTGATAGTCCCTAACCTATCCAAACATTTCCAAAAGGGTTAGATTAAGCACGATGGAACGAGTATTCAGTATTTTAATAGCTATTCATCATTTTGAGAATTTAGAGCGTCCTACAAACGCGACTGAGACTTTAATGGGTGGGTTGAGGTTACAGGGGTTGTATCTTAAGTAAGCCATTTTTTTTTTGTCATCCTATTCTTTCCCCCGGAAGAAATGAGGCCTTCATATTTTTTTCTCTTTTATTGCATACTATAAACATAGTCTTCAATAAACCTTTTTTCCCCTTCTCTTCGGTGGGAGCTTAATGTCGACGATTTTTCAAATATCGAGTTTTGTTTTTTTTATTATTATTATTA
>JABUQX010000600.1:0-5000 GCA_015478945.1 Trachelipus rathkii | reverse complement strand
TATATAAAATATAGGCTATTTTTAATCTTCTTGCTGCTCTGGAACAGCAATAATAAGATGTAAATATGGAAATTATAAATCCATGGTTCATGAGTATTTTTCCTATTTACAATTTGTGGTACGGCTACCATTATACACTCATTTAAAGCGCCAGTTTCTTGTTTAATCTTTTCAACCCAATGCTATAATGGGAAGAAAATTTGCTTGAGAATTTTTCCTCAGAGCAAAGAAAATAGTCTGTTTTTAAGTTCACGATGGCCCCCGAGCAAGAAAGATGTTAGAATCAGTACATAGACTCCCAAATGTAAGGATATTTTTTTGAAAATGTCTTTAGACATTTTTTAATAGATATCGATTAAACTAACTTAATGATTATCCAAATTAAAAATGAGTCGTTAATTTAGTGGATCTTACAGGCAGAGGGTATGATAGGGGGCGTAGATTTATAGACTCATTCGCGGGAACTGGTTTGAAACAATCGAACAATGTAGGACCGTTTGTTTCAATTTTCCTTTGTTTCCGTTTCGTTTTACTCTCAACCATTGATTTTTGACACGAGAGCTATTTTCATTTCTTTATTAATTAGTTTATTAACAGAAAGCATTTCTGTTTCAAATACCAAATTGCTTGAAATTTTTTTTTATCGATGTTTTTCGAGAAATATTGCTTTTTCAATTTATGCAAGCGGAGTTTATTTCTTTTCAATATATGGATATTAAGATTAGTGCTGGTCCTAGCGTAATTGATCGACGAGGCTTGCATATTTATTATAGTACTTCATGGAAGAGTGTATTAGTACCAAGCATAATCATACATTAATCTAAAATTTTCAATTAACAAAATTCCACGTATTGAAAATGTAGTTTTTTGTTTAATTTACCAAAAAAAAAAAAAAAAAAAAAAATGAATACTCACAAAACAGGGCTGCGGAGCCGGAGCCGGAGCCGGAGCCGGAGCCGGAGCCACGAGGTTTTGGGTGGAGCGGGAGTCGAAATTTTTTGAGGGAATTATTTAAAATTTAGTGAAGATTAAGAATGAAGGTATTAATTTGTTTTTTTAATAAAAGAGGTGTTCTGATATTAATTATATTGGACAGGTATGTTCAAGCAGCTCATAGTTTCAAAAGAGGGAATTATGTTTAAACTGTTAGGATGAAACTGAAATACAACTTTTCCGTTAAAAAAAAACTATATAAGAAAAAACTTTTTAATAATATTATATTAGGTAAATGTACTGGCAATTCATCGTTCAAAGAGGAATTGTATTAAATTTTAGGAAGAAAGTGAATTATTAATTTTATTTGTATTTCTTTTAAATCTTATTTTCTGAGTAAAATTAATGTTTTCGAACGTTTTTTAATTCTAAGTTAATAAGATGTCCAGTAACAAATATATCATTTTGTCACCATCAAACCACAAAATTTTTTTGGTAAGAGAGAATTTTTAATCGATTATCGTAAGTGTAAGTAAGTGGAAGAATTAAATAACTAATTGGTTAGGAAGCCGGAGCGAACAATTTTTAAGATGTCGGAGCCGGGTAATTTTAAAATGCTGGAGGGCGAAGCGGGAATATTTTAAAATGATGGAGCCGGAGTCGGAGCCGGAAAAAACTTGCCGGTTCCGAAGCCCTGCTCACAAATAAGGATAAGTCATTAACAGACCAGTTGGTAAGGCCACTTCGTTTATTGAATATAAGTTACCAGGCTTTACTTATAAACTATACTGTATAATCCAAAAATTAGACCTTTCTGAGCGGGACCCGAATAGTCTATATTTTCCTAATATTCGCTAACATGTTAGGAATTAATATATATTATCTATATAATACATATTTATATTATATATTATATTACATATCGTATATAGTTTATATTATAATTATTATATATTTATATATATATATATTATATATCACTATTTATAGTATTTTATATATATATGTCATATATTTTATATATTAATTTGTTTATATATATTATATATATATACCTGTATGCGTAGTTAGTTATAGTATAGTAAGTAGGTTAGTTAGTATATATTTTAGGTATTTATAGCGCTCATGTGGAATGCTGATTTATATGTTTATTGTAACTTTTTTCGCGGAATGTATAGCAATGCAAATGTGATATTTTCAATTATCCAGAAACGGCACTGTATATCGAGTACTAGTTTATAATTTTGAAATATTTAGATATTATGAGTTCTTTTGTAAGAGCTATAGCCACCTAAATAAATTTAAGAAATAAGTAATGATTTTTTTTCTAAAAATTCAGTTTAATTCCAATGTCTTTCCAGGATGACAGGAACTAGAAACACTCTTACGCGTATCCCATCCAAGCCTTATCCACAACCTGCATTCACCAACTCGTATCTACAACCTCCCACCAATCTCATCCACCAACTCATTATTCACCAACGCTCATTCCACAACCTCATTTCACCAATCTCATTCCACAACCTTATTCCACAATCTTATTCCATCAACCTCATTCCACAACCTCTCAACTTTGGAAGAGGAAAACTACTTCATTAATATTATAGAGCCTATCAGTTTGAATAAGCATTAATTTGGTTCAAATAAAGCCGAAATAAATTATTGTAAAATTCTTATATTTTCATAAAAATAATATTTTCAGAACTCTCTCTGATACAGCTTTTACTATTTGAGTGTCGGATCATAGAACAAGACACATATCAGCGTAAAGTGACGTTGTTCATTAGTAAGTATTCATGACGGACAAGAAAGTTAAATATTTTGCAACTGTCAAAGGTTTGGATACATCTCCGCATTCCGTCCAATACCGGTTTCCACCATGCAAGATGACCGTCAGGGAAAATGTGTTTCTCTTTACGTACTGCTCGCGATTTTTTTGAAGCCTGAGGTGTTGTTAACAGCATGACTAATCTTTATCTATCATTGCTTAATTGATATGTTCTCTGTGACTGGTTTGAGATTAAGTAGGATGTGGTAATGTTGGAAGTTTCGTAAAGCTATATTTTGTCAGTTTTTATGTTAATACATACATAACTGTTATATGTTTTCATTAGGAATATTAATTATATAATAATTTTGAGATTTATCGTTGGTTATGGTATTTTATTATTTATCTTTCATATTTTTGTCTCCGATGCTGACTTTAACCTTTTCGGTGAAAACTGTGAAGTGAAAAAAGTGTTTTATATCTAGAGTCCAAAAACAAAGCTAGTTTGGATTAAAGTAGATTGACGATTCATGCTGAAACGCAGACATGTGGTTTTTGGTGGGTGTATATGGTGGTCGTGAGAAGGAGGTCTCCTTTTTGCATATCTACTTTTTGATTTTCTTATGACTTGTCATTGTCCAGATACGATAAAACGGCTCTTCTTCTTCATGAGTGATTTATCAGAGAGAGTTCAAATAATGGACGGTCCACTATTGTATGTTGTTATCTTCTCTTTGTCTAGGAGTACAGTTGTGTTTAGTAATAAGTATTGTAATGGGATGTTAAGAGGACTTTTTTTTGTATAGAATAAGACTGACAAAGTTACTAAGCAGTCCCAGGTATATTAGACCGTTCTTGTATTACTTACATCATTGGGAACCTCAATAGATGATACTTAAATTGTTGTTGGTGGATCAATTTTAATTATTGAGCCTGTATATTTCTTTATTTATTCTTGACAAAAATGGTATCCGATGAATTTAATTATGATACCATAGCAAATCTAGACTCTTCATTTGCGAAAGAAATCTTACGGCCCGTACATAATGTTTTGAGATGTTCACACAATATTCCTCTAAAGATTCTCAGGTGATTGATGTGATTATTCTGGGCCGGCAAAGTTGTAGGTGAGTTTCGTCTGTGAGCGGGAGAGACACGAAGAAGATGTTAATACTTTTTTTGGTAATGAACCGGTTTTCTCATGACAACAGTAAAAAGTCATCTGGGAGTACTAGGTTCCAATTATCCATACATTCCATGGGTTAATACGTCATGTTTTACTGAGATGTATATTCCATGACACATCATTGTTTATTCAGTGATCTTCAGTGACGTTGGATTTTAGAGCAGGTTTTATATTAGTAACTGTTTGACCAGACATATAAGTTTTTGGTGTTAATGTTATAATTACACCCAAATTGATTGAATCTAGTCAGATAGAATCTGATCATAGATAATAGATCATAGATGGGTTTATGTGGGGTATGGGGTGATTTTTGAATTTTGTTTTACTGATAGATTAACTGTTTTAAGGTTATGTAAAAATGAAATTTTTAAAGTTATAAACATAAAAGAATAATTTTTTTTAGTAATGTAAGTTTTTAAGGTTAATCAAATACCTCAAACAACGAAAAATGTATATAAGAAAAAAAAAAAAAAATTATAATTCTTTAAAGTAACAGAAAATGAGATTTTTGAAAATATAAAATGTCAGTACTTGAACATTTTAGAAAGACGGGTTTATCTTTGGCTAGATGCAGCAATTGAAGATATGTAATGAATAGAACAGGGAACGATTCTTGAACAGTAAGAATATTGTATTGTTAATAAATGTTGAACTAAACTAGGGGGGCACCGGCCCGACTTCCCGACCGGTGGGCCGGGTTGTCAATTCCCTCTGATTCCACCGGTTCTTTCCAGAAATCCGACTCTGAATCTTCCCTCAAATTTCACAACCTTACTACGACATTCGATTTTTAGGGGGGGCCGGCGACCTCTCTGGGGATGAGCACAGGGACGTTACTCGTCTACAATGAGGTTACGTCTCTTAATATGGGGAGCTTTGAAGAGACAGTCACTAGAGACTCTCTAATTGAGTGTGAGAAGTGTGGGTTACAAACTTATTCTATAGCCTTCTTAACTCAATATTGGCCACTGACCTCAAATTGGTTCACCACCTTAGGAACCTTAATTTGAATCAAGTGGTAAGATTAGTAAAATTTTCAGAGAAAGCAAAGGCAGTGGCCTTTGACCTGGATTTCCTCTTCATCATAGACATCAGATCCTAAGATTTCGACTT
>JABUQX010000599.1:50000-57408 GCA_015478945.1 Trachelipus rathkii | reverse complement strand
TAAAACTCCGACCTGAAACTCAAGATGATTTTGAACTGGAGCGAAAGTGCATAATGACACCAGCTTTACCAAAGGACCGTTGTACGTAGCTAACACAATTAGTCCGGTGAGGGATAACACAGTTATCCTCAGTTATATAAATTTGAGTGATCAATTGTTTTGTTTGCAAAAAGGTGTGTATCTAGGAGAAGGGTATCCGATTATTAGCAAACAGATCAGAAGAAGCACAGACGATAGAGGACACCAGAGAACAGTTTCTGCCAATGTAGCCACCTGCTCAAAAGGTCTTACGAAGACAGAGTTAAGGCGAGTGTACAAAGAAATTATTGAAGAGAAGATGTCAAAAGAAGATGCAGAAAACTGTCTTCTCGAAAAGCCAGAGTACATGGAGGAATTGTTAGAGCTCCTCATGGACTACCACGATGTATTGGCACTAGATGATGATGCTGTCCCAGTCTGTCCGCTTCAGAAATTTAAGATTGAGCTGTTACCTGATGCCCCTAAGGTCATCTTTCGTAAACAATACAGATTACCGCACCGGTATTTGCAGGACATCGATGACTTCACCGATTCAGCGTTGAAAAAGGGTTACATCAAGGCAGGATACAGCCCCCACTCGTCACCGTTACTGGTGGTGGCTAAAAAGAACAGCACAAAACCAAGAGTGTGTTTGGATTACAGGTACCTCAACTCCCACAGCGTCCAAGACGTGTTTCCTCTGCCTTCGATCGACGAGATTTTTACATCCCTAGGGGGTAATACCGTATTTACATCCGTAGATTTATTAGATGCATACAACGCCTTAGAGATAGAAGAGGAGACACAAAAGCTGATGGCGTTTAGGACCAGGAAGGGCCTGTGGGTACCCACTCGTTTGATGTTCGGCCACAAGAACGCCCCTAGCATTTATGCCCGCACGATGACAATGGCCTTGAACCATCTCCTAGGGCCTGTAGCGCAAGTCTACCTAGACGACGTATTGGTGCTAGGCAGGGACGTGACCGAACACTTTGAAAATTTGAGAAAAGTGCTCGCTGCTTTCAGAGAAAATAAGCTAAGAATAAAACTGTCCAAATGTAGCTTTCTACAATCGTCAGTTTTATACCTGGGATTCAAGATAGGAAGACATGGAATTAGCCCAGATCCGGCCAAGGTAGAAACAATGAAGAGTTTCGTCCCTCCTACAAATGTGAAGGAGACACAGAGTTTGCTTGGGTTCTTCTCTTATTTTCGCTTCCTCATAAAGGACTTCGCCGCGGTAGCACAACCTTTGTATGATTTGATAAAGAAAGATGTCCCTTTCCTTTGGACGAAAAAACAACAACAAGCTTTCGACACTTTGAAAGAGAAATTAGTGGTGCAGCCACAACTAACTTTCCCTGATTACAGCAAGGAATTCTTCGTGAACACAGATGCCAGTAATTACGGAATAGGAGGAGTGTTGTACCAACTGACAGATGAGGGAAAAGAGAAACCATTATCTTTCGTGTCCCGGACACTCAGAGGTAGTGAGTTAAACTATGATACGATCGAAAAGGAATGTTTAGCCGTGGTGTTCTGCTTGCAAAAGTTTAAGAACACCATCTTCGGCTATAAAGTAACTATCATCACTGACAACCAACCTCTCTGCTTTATTTTCCGAAATAAACAGCAGACAGGCCGGTTAGCGAGATGGAATCTATTAGTAAACAGTTTCTCACCCACCATAGTGTATAAAAAAGGAAAGAATAATGTTGCCCCAGACTATCTGAGTAGGCATCCGGCATCTAATGTGTTCCTGGTTAAGGAAGTAGAAAGAACAGAAAAGTTCCCTCGAATAGATTTCGCTTTGAGTCGGGAAAATTTCATCAAAGAACAAGAGAAATGTCCCCGTGTAGGGAAATTGGTAAAATGGGCCGAAGAGAATCCCAGAACACACCCACACATCTTAGTAAAAGGCATCTTACATTACGCTGTGGAAGCAAAACCCTATCTTGTACACGTTCCGGACAGTATGATTTACAGCGTGATAGACCAATGCCACGCTTCGTTAGCTAGCGGACACGGAGGTCAGCAAAGAACTGAAAAGAGGTAGAGAAAAATACTATTTTCTTGGTATCCAAAAGTTAGTCAAGGAATATTGTAGCAATGTGTGTCCATGCGCTAGAACTAAGAGGTCCTAGACCCCCTATCGCAGAGATCAGTCGATGGCCACTGCCGTACACACCTTTTTCACGCGTTCATGTTGACAGTATTGGAAAACTGCCCGCTTGTACAGGATCAGGAGCCAAATACATCTTAGTATTTCGCGACGTTTTAACACGGTATGTTGAATTAGTGCCTTGGCAAGACTAGAACGAGCCAAGAACTGCCAGAGCACTTGCAGAGAGGTCATATGTAGACATAGGCCCCTCAACTTTCTGGTCTCTTTATAACGCATTTGGGAATTACGAGCCAGGTATTTAAGGACTTATGTAAGGCGTGGAGAATAAAGAAGGTGGAAATTTTGCCTTACAAAGCCTCCCAAAATGGTGTTGTAGAAAGAATAAATGCCGACATTGAATCTTTCTTGCGACATTACGTGAATGCCAATCACCGAGACTGGGATAAATACCTTAGCTTTGCCCAAATCGCTATCAATTCCGCGTATAATCGATCTATAGGGTCTTCTCCCCACTTCCTTTTACATGGTTACATAAAAAGGCTCCCTTACGAGATGCCTGATTACGTATCACCATTTGTGAATAAGACAGAGAAAATGAGATTCATTTCGGATGAAGTAGATACGATAGTAGAGAGGATCGATTATATAAGAGATTTGGCTAGAGAGAAGTTAGAAGCGGAAACCACAAAAACTTTGGAGCAACAACATAAAAGGGCCAAGCAAAGAGAGTTCAAAATAGGAGATTACGTCTTTATTAGAGCAGTCAAACCACCCCATCAAAGTTCGAAGTTATGTCCCAAGTTTGAAGGGCCATATATTGTCCGATGTTTAAGGGGACCTAACAAACTGATGGTGTATTGTTTAGAATCAGGCCGAACCTTCCCTGTCCATGTGGACAACGCCAAGGTGATCCCGGCAGAAAAGTTCACTGAGTCACATTTTGACTTTATGAATGATGAAGTTTGGAATCCCCACGCAGTGGAAGAAATGTTAAGCTCCAAAGAACAAAAAAGAGAAAGAATTGAGGAAAACAAAGAAGTGGCCCAAGAGTCCCTTCTGAGAGAGAAGAAGAAGAGGAGGAAGAAGACGAAGAAGTAGAAGAAGACGAAGAAGTAGAGGAAGAACGAAGAAATAGAGAAGTAGAGAATGTGGAAGAACTTCCCTGCCACAGATTCAAATGTCTTCCCAATATCTTTATAATTCCCATACGCCACAAATTCAGTCCGACACAGCTCTTCCAATTCCCCATCCCCACAATCTCAACAAGAAACTAACACTCTATCTATCCCCCCACTCGCCGGTACCGAGTAGTACGGAATTCTTGGAACATCCGACTCCCGTTGCAACCACGACCCCGGTGGAACCCGTAAGAGAAAGTAAACCCGTGGAAGAAAGAAGATTTAGCGATGAGATTGTAGAAAGAAGAAGATACAGCGATGTAGTCGTCGGAAGAGCGCGTCCAGACAGTGAATTTAAGTGTTCCACTCCAAGAATTGACTTCCCAAAAACTCCTTCCAACCCAGCGGTGCAGAGAAAGGAGTTTAGACCATCTTTATCCCCTATTCAGCAAGAGATTTCCCTAGAAAACCCTGTTCAAGAGATTCTTCAGGAGCCACCAGCACACGAAGGTGAGGTGTATGGAGCCTATGGTGGAACCCCTCCAAGAACAAATTCCCCTGTGAAATCTCCAACTTCCCCAGTAAAAGATGGCCACTACCCCATTCCCCCGGTCGTAGATTCATCTCCTAAGGAATTCATCCCAGATAACAGAAAACAGGACCCCTCTTACCGGCCCCATAATCTGTTCACTGGTCCTAGAGATTCTACACCCCGAGTAACCAGAAGTCAAACAAGGATGAAGGAACAAGCTTTGCAACAACAGCCCGAGGCAAGTGACAACACGGAGACTACAGCGAAGACTCCTGTCCAGCCTCCGCCTGTCGAATTGGATTTGAACACCACAGTCCGAGGAGGGAAAACTTGGTATTTGCCTCCTGGTTACTAGTTCATCCCAATTTTGTATATACTTTGTATATTCCTAGATTTAAGAAAAAATTCTTTTAGTTTTTAGAATGAATTCTTCTTATATTACTTAAAAGTAGTAATATCAAGACAATGCTTCAGGTACATTTCGCACCGCGTCTGTACCAATTTCTCTATGTAGTTAAGAAATACTTAGTGGATTAGAAAAAATTAGATTGGATTAGACGACGATCGTCATAAATTTAAGAAAAATAGCTTGGATTAGTATATATTCTTAAGAAATCTAATCTTAGAACTTAGATGTAGTTTCGATAGATCTTAGACTAGATTAATTCCATAGATATAGCCTGATCAGTTATAGTTTTACTCATTTTTTTTATATAAAAAGAAACCTTTTAAAAATATGTTTCACTCTCAGAATAAGGGGGGGGACAGCAATTTTTAATACGAAAAAAAAAATACAAAATAGAAAATCCAAAAAACTTAGATAGCTAAAATTAAAAAATAAGTAAAAGTAAGTAAGTAAGTAAGTATATAAACCAACTAGTTAAATAAACAATTATTAAGTATTAAATAGTATATAACGTTGAGTTTAAAAAACTCTTACATTTAGATTTTAAGTCACTAACTCGATTATAGTTAAGAAATCATTTAGTTTAGTTAATAAAAAATAAAACGCAAACGCTTTAACTAACCAATTTAATTTTAAAATATTATTTAAACATAGGGACCTTTAAATTTATCAAACCAAGAAAAAGTATAAAGATATAAATTATTTCAGAAATGATTTCGGAAATACCAGCTTTGTGCTACTTCATCATCGTATCAACATGCAAAAGCAACCTCATCAATGAAAAAGAAGAAACTAAGATTCTACCTTGGTTTGTTCTATATTCGTACAGGAGAAGTCAACTTCATAGAAGGATACCTCGATCTAATAATCTCCTTAGAATGTCCTTCCGACATTAAAGAAACTATCATCAAGACGACTAAACTGGTAACCAACGTCAAAGAATCATTTCTACCATCGTTCGAAACCATGTTTCTAAATGTTTCAACACATCAAAGGCTCACCAATGGGAATTTAAACTTATGACCATTCGAGTAAAAGTACTAGCCCAGAAATTGAACGAAGTAAGTGAACTACCTTGGATCTCAGCACGATCAAAAAAGAAGCGAGCCGCTTTTGAATTTGGAGACGTCCTCAACATTCTTTTTGGCACGGCTACAGACAAACAGGTGAAACTGCTTCGAAAGAAGATCAACATCTTAGGTAATTATGCCTCTACCTCAAACTTATTGATTACTGAACTAAAAGAACAGTTGAAAGCGAATACTCGTACTTTAATAAATTTTAGGGATAGCTTACAAAAATTAATAGAATTCCAAAGTAGCTTAAGTGCAACGCACAATATAATAAACCAGATGGGCAGTATCCAGGCGTTAATAAATCTAATTGAACAAACCGTTCAGAATATACACCAAATACACCAATTGGTGATAAATTCACTCCAACTTGCCAAAAACAAAATAACAAATTCACAACTTTTTTCTCCCATCTTCTTATTACCTTTTGTACTAGAAATGAACAAAGAAACTAAACTACACACAGTCATTCCTCTAGAAACAAAAACATACCAAACTTTCTTAACCTACTCTTGGACTATCCAATCTGACGCTAGCCCTTATGAACTAATCACTCTAATTCCTTTTATCTCAATAGAGAAATTCGTCTCATACAAACTTATATCTTTTCCTACCCACCTTCCTTTAAACAGATCACTAGTTCGAGTCATGTACAACGACCCAAATAATTACTTCTTTGTGAATTACGGTAATCGAAAATACACTTACCTTAAAGAATCAGCACACGATCTTTGTAGACATTTAGGTCAACTAGCAGTTTGCCCTCAGTCCCAAGTGTTTGCTTCCATTGATGATCAGTCTTGTCTACTAGCTTTAATCTTGAATTTCACCAATGACTTTTCACACTGCCCTATCGTAGAATACAAGTCTGTAGAACCTTATACTGTCACTTTAGGACATTTCACCCTTATTTCTTTTTCAGAAAAAACTAGGGCTTCGATTGCATGTGAGAAACCCAACTCTATACAGCATGTCTATGACTATGTCTTTACTATCCCGCATGGATGTGCTTTCATCTCTTCTAAGTTTCAGTTTAAGAATCCTATTCACCTAGAGAAGAATATTACCCTTTCTTCCTTAATTTCTTACTCTGATCACGTTTTATTCAACTTCTTATCTCACGTTGCTTTACCTAACATTTCTGCTGTCTTGTTTCCCAAGTTTCAAACCTTAAAAGAGATTCACTGGAATCAAAGACTGGATCAATTAAATCAAACAATGCACCCTTTCACACCGTACTTCCCACAAATTAAATTCATCCCATATATTGGAGGAGGAACTTCTGGCACGATCTTTTTCATTATAGTTCTTGTCATCGCGTATTTCGTTTGGACTAAAAGAGTATTCCTTTGCAAAATGTGTATGCCGAAGGTACCAACACCAACTGAAAGCATTCCACTTCAGGCCATCCCAACACCCAATGTTCGAATACAATTAACACCTGAAGATACACCTTTAAACAACCTGGTTCAGATAAGATCTCGACCCAGTTCCCCAGCTCCTGTCCAACGCTTGTCTTTACTTCCAAGACCTCCTATGCCTCTTCCTAACCCTCGAGCTATTACCTCTTCTGAAAACCAAGTGACGTATTCTAATTGAAATCAATCTTAACGTTAAAGATTCTCTCTAAGGGGGAGACCTTTATCGTAATTGCCTCACAATTACATTTTAATTCAAATGCATACCATATTTGGTAAGCTATGCATTCATGAAACAATTAGAATGCGTCATACTTTAAGAATCCTTTCGCTTGCAAACCAACGCAATACTTACAGGTATGGCCTTGTAAATGAGATGGACGCTGGTCGTTTCCTCTCGGTTACAAGAAGCCCGCATCAGTTCCGTTGACTAGTCAAAACTATCGAGAATGTTTTTGGATGATTGTATATGGATGTAAACCTATCGAGCCCTATGCTTCATATATATTATATTATATATATATAATAGTTATATATAATATAATATATATATATACTATATATATATATATATATATATAATATATATATATATATACTATATATATATTAAATATATACCTACTATTTTTCGGTGTGTGTTGATAGTTTGCCACAGTCATAGTATGAATATCGACTCATAAACAATGGCCAATACATATTTATTCGCATTTATATA
>JABUQX010000599.1:45000-47500 GCA_015478945.1 Trachelipus rathkii | reverse complement strand
AAAGCAGATCCATGTAGGTTAGGTCAAAATTTACTGCATCGTCGATCCATATAGGTTAGATTGAGTTTTACTGCATCGTCGATCCATATAGGTTAGGTTGCGGTTTACTGCCCTCTAAGTTCAGGTTATGATATGTTTTGTTATGTATACACAAAATCTATATATGAAAACAAAACCCAATACGGAACGTATTTTACCCAAAAACATTATTTTTTACCCTACCTTGAATTCTTTCACTCGGTAGCACTAAAATCCGTTTTCTTTCTCATGCAAAATGAACGTTTTTGCTTACTTTATTATTAAATTTTTAATATTTTCAAATTTCGTATCTTTCTTGTTCCCATCTTAATTAATTAATTGCTAGTATCATATACAACTAATATATAAAAAAGAAATTAAAAAAAAAAACTTTTTCTGCACCATGAAAATCATAAGGTTATATATATATATATATATATAAATATATATATATATATATATATATATATATATATATATATATATATATATATATATATATATATTATATATAATATATATAATATATATATATATATATATATATATATATATATATATAATATATAGGTGATATTTTGCGTTAAAAGCCACAACTATCCATCGATCCATACTTTAAAAAATACAATACTACAGGAAAGGAATACATTGGTTGGAATCCTGGCAAAATTTTTATTGCGGAAACTGAAAAAAAAAATCTTCAAAAACTACAATAGCTACAGCGAAAAGAATACATTTTGAATCCTTGAAAAATTTTAGTTAGGAAATGGTAAAAAAAAAAAAAAATAATAATAAAATAAATAAATAATATGGCTATTTTTTTAGGAAGCAGGGACATAGTATATATATATATATATATATATATATATATAATTATATATATTATATATATATAATATATATATATATATATTATATATATATATATATATATATATATTATATTATATATATATATATATATATATATATATATATATATATATATATTTTTTATATATATATAATTATATATATATATATATAAATATATATATATATATATAATATATATATATATATATATATATATATATATATATTATATATATATATATATATATATATATATTATATATATATATATATTATATATATATATATATATATATATATATATTATTTGTAAAGGTATTACACGGCAATGTAGGGGGCTCGAGCCGACGGGGAACACAGGGGGGGACGTTTTCCATACCCCGTAGGGGAGGGGCGGAGGAACCCCCGCGACACCCAAATACCAAAGAGCGGGGGTTCCGGAGACCCTCCCCGGAGGGGGGAATAGGTCTACCCCATAGTCCCCGGAAGGCAGAGACCCCGATCCTGCCATCGGTGCGTATACCCTTGCTATTCTTTAGTTTTAAAAAAAAAAGGAAAATTTTATGGAGAAAGTCTATTTATTTTAAAGAGTAACCCGTATAAAAGGTCTCGAAATAGGCTTTCTAATCATATTACTATAATTATTAACAATAATTTTTTTTTTATTTATTTTTTTTTTTAATTTTCCTATCTAAAATTTTACCAGGATTCCAAAAATTTTTTCCTTTTCGCTGTAGCTATTTTAGTTTTGAGATTTTTTTTTTTTTTTTTTTTTTTTTTTTTACATTTTCCGCACTAAAATTGGACCAGCATTCCAGCAATGTATTCCTTTTCACTGAGCTATTGTAAGTTTTTGAGATATGAGTTGTGGTTTTAAACCAAATTTCACCATATATATTATATATATATATATATTATTTATATATAATATATATATATATATATATATATATATATATATATATATATATATATATATATATATATATATATATATATATATATATATATTATAATTTTTTTATAATATTATAATATATATATATATATATATATATATATATATCAGATGATTCTTGTTAACTAGCGAGCAATCTACGCAAAATCAAGAAATGAAAAAAAATTGGTTATAATATTTTCTGAAATTATCACTGCAACCTTATGTAAATCAGATTTTTCGTGAAACAGAACATGAATGAGTGTTGCGTAAGTCATCAGAGTGAGATTTTTTTTAATGCCAACATTTATGTATGAGAAAAACAATATAATGAGAAAAAAATATAAACCTGTTTAGATAGAAAAGAAAAGAAAAAAGGCATAAATAATGTAAAGATATTATAACCTAATATTTAATTTTCGCCTTATTAAATTGAAATTACATAATTAACAATGGATGTTTTGGACTTGCGTAAATGGAGTGAAAAGAGAAGGGTGGAGTGGGGCAGTTAAACGTGGCGTAAATTTGTGTTACACAATTTATGGACATGTCCCTATGTTGTGTTAGGGGTAAAGGGTCTTAATTATTTAGAATTCGATAATAAAACTGAAAGTGACCCCAAAAAAATATGAAACGAAAAGAAGTAACAGGCACCAGAAGAAAACGTTGGAACATTGTTGGCCTGAATGG
>JABUQX010000599.1:0-30000 GCA_015478945.1 Trachelipus rathkii | reverse complement strand
TAATAATATATATATATATTATATAGATATTTAATTTTTTTATATATATATATATATATAATATATATATATATATATATATATATATATATATATATATGAGTATATGTGTATGTATGGTTATGGTAGTTAGTGAGTAGATCCCGCGGTGTGGTTATGTTAGATAATGAGAAATTAATTGGAACAAGTATCTGAGTTTAAATATTTCGGATATATGTTGAGTGAAAAGGGAACTGATTATGCAGAGTGTAGTAGGAAAGTTGTGAATGGTAGGAAGGTGGCTGGTGCAATTAAATCCTTGGTGGATGTAAAGGGAGGGACTAAGTCTTGAGTGAGTTAGGGTTTTGCATGAAGGTGTGTTGTTACCTGTGTTAATGTATAGTAGTGAGACTATGGTTTTGAATAAGAGGTGTAGATCTATAGTAATCAAATATTTTTGCAGAATATTCAACACGTTTTTGTACATTATTCCGCAGATAAGAACAGCAACGAAAGTTTAATAATTATAACTTAATTTTATAAACTAATTTCAACTGTTGTGATTTGCAACGAAAGTTTTATATGTCTACTTATGCAATTTTTAATAGAATAGCTCAAAATTCCAATAAAAACTAAAAAATTCCACAGGGTAAATCGTTTAACCTTGGAACTGCTTAAACCCCCAAAAAAGAAGAAGTTCGTTCCAGACAAGAAAGCCGAAGATGAAAAAAAAGAAAATCAAACAGAAAAATCCAAGAAGAGGACGGAGACGAACTACTTCAACTACATAAGTGGTCACCCTGGGAAAAGAAACAGATAACAAACACCAGCAGCATCTTCCAGCAGAAGACCAGACAGAAGAAGAAACATCCAGCACCAACATGAAACCTACCAATGCCATTTTGAAACCATACAGAGCTAGCAAACCTTTATCGTGAAGAAAAGAATAAAGAAACCAAATCGCTCAACATCTCCTTACTATATAATTGGTGATCCCTTAAAGAAGACCGATGAAGATGGGATAAGTCATACCGTTAACACCGAGCCCTACCAGCCTCAGTTTAAGGTGACTATTTCCGTCAAGACCCTCTGACACATCAAGCATTATGCAGATGGTGAAAAATGGAAACTACAGTTACACCGTTAAATCGCAGGCCTACCAGTCTCAGTTTAACGTGACTATTTTCGTCGAAACTAACACCAATTTCAAGAAGTCACAATAACGAAAACCTTCAAGCAACAAGCAGACTAGTGAAGACGCGAACAACAGTCACAACGTTAATCCCGGGCCTACCAGCCTCAGTTTAACGTGGCTATTTCTGTCGACACTATGATAACTAACTACTCTCTCTTTAAGGAAGGACTCACAGTTTATATCTTCAGATGAACTTCCATTTTGTCTCTTCAGCTCTCTGGTTAAAATAGAAGAGAGATTTATCCATATATGGTATAGCGTGTAATACATTTGTGAACCACATACCACTGCTGCAATATATGGATGTACCGGTAACCTGAAGAAATGATGATTCATCACCAATATATATTTCGTAGTGCGTTTAATTCAATTGGGACCTAATACCACAGCTACTATATATATATATATATATATATATATATATATATATATATATAATATATAAAGTATTATATATTATATTTATTAATATTTTTGTATTTTAATATATATAGTATATACTATATATATTATATATATATATATATTATGGGTTATCTTAGAAGAATGGAGAGGAATCATTTTCAATATAGTGATATGTTTACTACAATGGAGGACCTCATACCACTATCACTGTATATATCTTCATTCAATCTGCATTCTTCTTTGTGATTCATACTTCCTTCAAAATCGGATCAGAGAAATCAACATCAAGCTTCACATATGTCTTCCTAATTTCCCCATTCAGTTGTTGATTCGACTTCATAGAAGACCACTTCATCTACTGAACAACAGAAACAAAAGTTCGTTTTAGTGTATAATAGGTCCGCTTTTGGGGCTCGAAGTATATATGACAATCAAATGTTTTTGTAAAATATTTAACACGTTTTCGTACAATATTCCGCAGTTAAGTGTATAACATTTATAAGTTATAATATTTCATTTTATATTTTAATTACTTCAACCGTTGCTATTTGCAACGAAAGTATTACATGTATTCTTATGCAATTTTTAATAAAATATCATTCAATCTAAAAAAAAAGATTCTTTTCCAAAATCTTAAAAGATTAGTCGTTTAACCTTAAAACGAATTATAACCCTCCAAAAAAGTTCTTTTCCAGCCAAGAAAACCGAAGATGAAAAAGAAAAAGAAAAAAAATCCAAGCAGTAAAATCCATGAAGAGAACGGAAACGAACTACAAAACTGCTCACCCTGGGAAATAAAAAGCAGATAACAAACAACAGCAGCAGCTCCCAGCAGAAGACCAGAAAGAAGAAGAAACATTCAGCAAAAACGGTGAAACCCACCAAATACTTTTTGAAACCATCAAAAACTAGCAACCTATATAGTGAAGAAAAGAATAAAGAAACCAAATGGCCTCAACATACATCCACCATAGATCTAAGGTACAATGTGTTCAGATGGACAATCTCAGGGACATGTTAGGTGTGAGAAGAATTGATAAAATGAGGAATGAACACATTAGGGAGTTGTGTGGTATGAAGGAAGGCGTAAATGAGAGAATAAATGAGAATACATTGAGATGGTTTTGTCATATGGAAAGGAGGGATGATAGTCAGTTGGTTAAGCGGATCTATGGTGGTGAGTGTGCTGGGAATCAACCGGCTAAGAGACAAGAAAAAGTGGATTGAGTCAATATAGGAATGTCTGAAGGAAAGGAATGTGAATTTGGCAGAGGCGAAAAGGAAGGTGCTTAATAGGAGTGAATGACGGGGATTTGTTAAGGAATATTGTTGTGGGCCTCGCCCGTGGGATGAATCCCACATTGACAAGATACCACGGTGAGGGTCCGTTGCAGTCTCGTGAAGCCTTAGGTGGATTATCTGACTGCGACGAGTTCTCACTTAGGGGTATAAAGGGGACGGTAAGGGAGGGGGTACTTTCTTTACGACTTGCATCATGTATGTTCTTCTACTACTTTTCTGTTTCCTGTGAATGCTGCGCACCTCACCCCAATCATTAGAAAGGAAGTAGATATAATAAAATAATAATAATAATAATAATAATAATAATAATAATAATAATAATAATAATATAATAATAAATAATAATAATAATAATAATAATAATAATAATAATAAGAACTAATAGAATTAATAATTATTTTCTATTATATAATATATTTATCATAGTATCGTGTATTAGAGATATTTATATATGTATTGTATGTATATATACTCGTATATGTATGTATATATAGATATAGTATATATATATATATATTATATATATATATAGTATATATTTATATATATATAATATTATATATATAATATATATTATATATAGTACTATATATATATTATATATATATATGATATATTATATAATATATATAGTATATATATATATATATTATATATTAGGTATATATATATAGATGTGGTAAGGAGGTAGTAAATACAATAATATATATATATATATATAGTATATATATAGTATATATATAGTAAATATATATATATTAGTATATATGATATATATTATAATATTATATATATGATATATATATATATATATATAATATAGAGAGAGAGAGAGAGAGAGAGATGAGGAGAGAGAGGAGAGAGAGAAGAGTGTGACTAGGTCCATCACATTTTTTCATTTAACCACAGTACTTTATATCGCAATGCTTGAGAAGATATTTATTAATTATTATTATTTATCTTTTATCATTATTATTATTATTATATTATTGATTTTATGATATTATTATTATTCATATATATTCATTGGAAGATATTATTATTATTATTATTATTATTATTATTATTATTATTATTATTATTATTATTATTATTATTATTATTATTATTATTATCATTAAAATACTTTTTATATTCATTAATTATTATTTTATTATTATGTATATGATTATTATATTATTATTTTATTATATTCATATTATATTATATTATTCTTATTATCATTATTTTTATTATTATATTATTTATTTATTATTATTATTATTATTGATTATTATATTATTATTATTATGTATTTATTATTATTATTTATTATTATTATTATTATTATTATTATTATTATTGTTATTAATTTTCCTTTTACATTTAATACTGATAAATTTTGCCGATTTTCTAGTTGAGAAAAAACTAAATTTTTTTATTTTTAATTTTGGTCCTTGTGTGTGTGTGTGTGTAAGTGTGGTCCTTGTGTCTGGCGATAAACTATTGTCTATGAAATTCTCGGAAATATCAGGATAAAATGTGAAAGGAAAATTCAGAATATTTGAAAAATCAATAATAATAATATAATAATAATAATTATAATAATAATAATAATAATAATAATTAATAATAATAATAATATAATAATAATTAATAATAATAATAATAATAATAATAATATATAATATAATAATAATAATAATAAAATATAATAATAATAATAATAATAATAATAATAATAATAATAATAATAATAATAATAATAATAATAATAATAATAATAATAATAATAATAATAATAATAATAATAATAATAATAATAAAATAAATAATAATAATAAGAGAAGTAGATAATAATCAATAATAATAATTAATAATTAATATAATAATAATAATAATAATAATAATAATTAATAATAAGTAATAATAATATAATAATAATAATAAATAATAATAATAATAATAATAATAATAATAATAATTAATAATGAATTAATAATAAAATAATAATAATAATAATAATATAATTAATAATAATAATAATAAGTAATGAGATAATAATAATAATGAATAGAGTATATAATAATTAATAAATAATAATATAATAATGGAATAATAATAATAATAATAATGAATTCAATAATAATAATAATAATATAGTAAGACATAATAATAATAATAATAAAATAATAATAATATTAATAATAATGGAGGATGGAGTGAGATACGTGGGGGGAAAGGTCTGGGGATAATAATAGATGGAATAATAATTAATAATAATAGATATAATAATAGCATAATAATAATAAGTGAATAGATGGAGATAATAATAATAATAATAGTAGAGGTAATAATAATCAACATTACTTGTAGGAGCCGGCCTTTGTTAGTCTCTTAATATTCATTCCATACTAAAAGTATTTTTCTCTATTAATGTATTACCATCAGAAGGAGGGAACCCCATTTACTGTCAACACACTCCAAAAATAATAATAATTAGAGATAGAGGAATAATTGAAGGTGGAATAATAATAGATATCGTAATAATAGAGTAAGTAATGAGATGAGGAGTGGAGGATAGAGTGAATAGAGATGAATGGATAGAGTGAGATGTGCAGATGAGAAGTAGATATATATACGCAGAGGAGGTGAATAATAATAATAATAATAATAATAATGAATAATAATAATTATTATTATTATTATTATTATTATTTATATATATTATTATGTATTATTATTCATTATTATATTATTATTATTTATTATTATTATTATATTATTATTATTATTATTATTATGTTATTTCTTTGCGGAAAACCGCCTTCATAACCTTCTGACCGGCAAAACTATTCATTATTCATGGTATATAAATAGTCATTAAGTAAAGATATTATTCGTAGTCGAACAAAGACATTGTCACAAACTTTATCGTTAATCACTAATAAAATTATACCCGCATCACTAAACAAATTTTTGTGTGTGATGGTGAGGTATGAGCGTGGGTATATAGTGAGGTATATATATACTATATATATATATATATAGGTGAGTGTGAGGTATGGTAGGTTAGGTATAGTAGGTGATGATTTGATGTTTCCTGATGGGCTGTAATATAGTGAGTCATGAAGTAGTATATTGGTAAGTGGGTAGATATGTGGGAATATTAAATATATAATATATATATAATAATATATATATATATATTATAATATATTATATAATATTAATATATACCAGTATTATTAATAATTAACTCCTAAAATTATAGTATATAAAGTATAGTTTATAATGATGTTATAGTATATATATTATATGTAATATATTATATTATTATATAGTATACTATATATATTTATATATATATATATATATATATCATTATATATATATATATATATTTATATATATATATCATATATATATATATTATATATATATTATTATATATATATATATATAATATATATATATAATTATATATATATATATATATATATCGCCTACCTTTTTTAACACTTGATAATAAGTATAGATTAAAAATTACAGTTAAAAAAACTGTGAACACTTTTTTCTCTAATTATTATTTGTCTTTCACCTGAGTTATCTGTGAACAAAAGCCGAGTAAAAAAGCATTGAGAAAGATGGACTCGCAATTGAGGGGGGGGGGGCAAAGGAAAAAATCAAGGCAAACGATGGTTAATCAAAAATCAGCTCAGGCGCGCCATGCAATGACGAACAACAGCAACGAACCAACTAAAATTAATTCAACTCATTGCACAACAACAACTGTGATTCGTTTACGCACAAATGTAGACTGTAGGTAATTAATTCATTCCATTTTAAGGAAAAAACCCATTTTGGTGTTCGGTTCCTTACCATTTATGATTATTATAGAATCCTATTTCGTCATCATTCCTTCATCTTTCTCTTCTCTTATGCAATCCGTGAATTTGTTCTTTTCTTTCTTCTTTTTTATGATCCCCCCAGGAGCTCACAGATACCATTATTTTCTTTAATTATCCCTTTCCTTAGAGACCTTTTTATTATAAACTTATGGCTTCTCTGTAATGCACTCACAACACACACGTGTCGAACAATATATATATATATATATATATATATATAATATATATATATATATATATATTTATATATATATATTATTTACATATATATATATATATATATATATATATATATATATAATATATATATATATATCCCACATAGTATCTATACAATAAATATTTATAATATATATATATATATTATATTATATAAATATATATATATATATTATATTATATATAAATTAATCGATGTCTGCCACATCCGAAGTAGGGCTAAATAATGGTTAATATTAAAAAAAAAAAATAATAATAATAAAAAAAAAAAAAAGCGTGATTTTTTTTCCGGATTATCCGCATTTTTCATGAACATCCGAAATGTGGAAATTAGACTTGGCCTTCAAGGATATTTGAAATCTCACACGTGATATATATAAAAACACACTAAAATATTCAGTTGTAAATTTAAAAAAGGATTGCACAGAATGATAAGACTGGTTAGACTTCCCAATACAAATTTTGATGGTGACTTATTTATGACCTGTTTCTTATGTATGTTGTTGCGCTGAATCAAAAAAGAATATTGGTTTTTGTTTATCATATCCGGTTTTTCTACGATTCATATGAAAACATTAAAAATTAATTGCAAAAAAGTAATATGATTTTTTTCCAAGAACAGAGCAAAAAACAGTTGGGTGTAGAAACAGATCTAAATGAAAAATATGCACCTCGCCAAATTCTACATAGTAGTAAGGAGGGTTATTTTGACAGGTGTCGAACATTCGGCACTAGGCGAATGTGTTTTGATATTTTTTAGTATTTTTGGTACGTTTTTGACTTTTTTTTTTTTTTTTTTTTTTCATTTTGTTTACTTCTTAACATTTTTGGCAGTTTATAACGTCTGATAGGTCACATTATATTTTTGAGGACGACAAAACGGGTTTTTGAAGGTTTCCAAGGGCAGGAAGAACGTTTTCCAAAGTTTCGATGATCAATTTGAGTCTTAGCCCCCCCCCCCCCAAAGTCTTTTTAGGGTTTAAAATGAACGGGAGATCATTTCTGATGGTCCCATTCAATTTATCAAGGTCTATTACCTACTGATTACCGTTTTAATCTTCTTTCTACGATCTCCCGTTGGCTAGATACTTAATCTTTCATAATCGATACTGATAGTTGATAGGTTTAATAATAATCGAGCTGTAGTAATATATGAATATCACGATATAGCCAGATCTAGCAACCATCAGTGGTATATCGAACCTCCAATTTAGGGAGTTTGAGACATCCAATCCCCACTAAAACTAGTACCCCCACTTGGGACGTTATTATCTCGTCGCAGACGTGGTTAGAGTTCCCTATACCCCCGAAGGGAGTCGTGGACCTTTAAATAGGGTGTTGTCTATGGCACCACAGAAAAAAATAAAAAAATTACTATATATATATATATATATATATATATATATATATATATATATATATATATAATATATACTATATATATATATAATATATTATATATATATATATATATATATATATATATATATATATTCATCTATATATATATATATATATATATATTATATAGGTGATATTTGGTTTACAGCAACAACTATCATCGATCCATATCTCAAAAACTACAATAGCTACAGGGGAAAAGGAATACATTTTTGGAATCCTGGCAAACTTTTATTGGGGAAACTGTTTAAAAAAAAAAATGAAAAAAAAAAAATGAAAAAAATCATATCTCAAACTACAAATAGCTACAGCGAAAAGGAATACATTTTTGGATCCTTGTAAAATTTAGTTAGGAAAAGTAAAAAATAAATAAAATAAATAAATAAATAAAATTAGTTGATTTTCTATTTTTTTTTTGGCAGGGAACTTATCCATCTATATATATATATATATATATTATATATATAGTATATGATATATATATATATTATATATATATATATATATATATATATAATATATATATATATATATATATATATAATATATATATAAATATATATATATATATATATATATATATTATTGTAAAGGTATTACACGGGCAATGTAGGGGGCTCGAGGCCGACGGGGAACACAGGGGGGACGTTTTCCATACCCATTAGGGAGGGGTGGAGGAACCCCCGCGACACCCAAATACCTAAAAGGGGGGTCCGGAGACCCTCCCCGCGAGGCGGGCGAATTAGTCCTACCGTAGTTCCCGGAGGCCGAGATACCCACTCCTTGCCCATCGGTGCGTATACCCTTGGGATATTCTTAGTAAAAGAAAAAAGCCAAAAATTTAAGAAAGTCTATTTATTTAAACGAGTTAACCAATTAAAAGGTCTCTAAATAGGTTCTAATCATTACTATAATTATTAAACAAAAATATTTTTTATTTTCTTATTTTTTAATTTTCCTACTAAAATTTTACCAGGATTCCAAAAATGTATTCCTTTCCTGTAGCTATTGTAGTTTTTGAGATATATTTTTTTCTTTTTTTTTTTTTTCTTTTTTCTTTTGACATTTTCGCCCTAAAATTGGACCGCATTCCAGCAATGTATTTCCTTTTCCCGGTAGCTTCTGTAGTTTTTGAGATATGGATTTGATGAAGTTGTCGCCCATTCATATTATTCACCATATATATATAATATATATATTATATTATATATATATACCATATATATAGTATATATATATATATTTATATATTATATATATATATATATTATATATATATATATATATATATATATATATATATATATATATATATAATATTATAACCCATATTAATTTTTTATAACACATTAATATATATATAATATATATATACTTATATATATATATATATATTAATATATTATCATATATATTATATATATATATATTATATATATATTTTTATATTATATTTAATTTATATATATATAATATATATATATATACTCTACGACCCTCCGTGGGAGGAGGGGTGGAGGGTCCTAAATTGGGGGTCCTATCTAGGACATCACCAAAAATGAAAAATGGAGTTAAATAAGTAAAATTAAATATGAGAATAGGTTGTAGCCAATACAGAAAAACCTTATGAGAAGTCTGAGATAAAGTCAGAACAGGAATCTGAGCAGGAGCAAGAGGCGGAAAAGGATCTGAAAACATACATATTGTACTACATGTAATATATATAAAATTATATATTTTCAAGTACGAAGAAGCCGATTTTGTGGGGTTCAGCTCTCTACGGGGTATTTGAACATCCTCAAAATGGAAGCCCAAAAGTAAAAAGGAGACATGCTGTAGGTAAAAACTCTTAAAGGGCTTAACAGAGGAAGATGAAGGAAGGAAGTCCAAGGAATCCAGAGGAAATAGACGTGGTAAAATCCCAGATGAGGTTGCCTGATCCCCAAAATGGGGTTTCAGTTCTAAAATGAAATTTTGAATGAAGAATAAATACACATATGGTTACCACGTAACCACAGGAACTATGCCTTGTTGAATATACCAACTCTCCATCTTGTCCCTTATAGTGGCCGCTACAGTTGTTAATTGTAGCTCTACTAGAATTTATTCTCTCTCTCTCTCTCTCTCTCTCTCTCTCTCTCTCTCTCTCTCTCTCTCTCTCTCTCTCTCTCTCTTCTCTCTCCCTGTCTTTCTTTCTCTTCTTTTCCAAATATAATGTCTAACTTGGCGTAACCTAACCTAACATACTAACCTAACACGCTTAATCTATGGATAACATAATTAAAGATCTTAATTTACCAATTACTGCTAACATAACAATACCTAACACATATCACCTAAACTAACTTAACCTAAGCTAACATATCATTAGGTGCTAACATTTAAATTCTATCCCTCTAGTGTTTATCAAACGTAACTCTTTATAATAATACGTATTCACATGACTTATTTTATTCTGATTTTATTAAGAAACTTTAATTTTAGATTTTTGTTTGTTAACCTTTTATTATTTTATAAGTTTTATTTTATATTTATTGTTTTAATTTCAAGTGTTTATATTTTATTTTACATTACATTTTAAATATTTAACGCTTTTTTATTAAAAAGTTTAATATTTTAATGTTTATTTTCTCTTTTTGTTAACTTTTTCATGATTTTACATAAAAATATCGCTTAATTATCTAACAGTACAGGCTTCCCCCTCCACACCACTCCGGCACTCCCTGAACATTTGCTAAATTGATATATACATATATATATTTATTTCATATATAGTCATCATTTTGCGTATTATGAACATAAAAATAAGTTCTTTGTATAAAAATATCATAGTAAAGAGGGAAATAAAAAGCAAGTTTTCATTTTAAAACATTTATGACATAAGTACATACTACACAATCGTTAACATAAAAATTTTTAACATCAAATATATTTACAAGTTTGTTAAAAGAAACATTATTTAAAAAACATAGAACGAAATATATACAAAATACACAGAATAAATTAGAATTGATTGGTTGTACAAGAAAATATAAAGTTTTTATGTTTTATAACCCAATACCCACAAACACCTTGGTTAGGACCAGCGGGTATAGACACAAATTCTAAACTTATATCACGATTGATATATGTTAATATGTATTTTAACAAATGTGTCTCTGCGCATTCTTCAAGATTATGCTCTGTTAATGCACGAATCTTTGCTGCAATTTTAAAATAAACAAGTGTTGATATTCTCAGTTTGAAACGTATTACTATACTAACAAATGTTTTTTCACAGGTGCTAGTCTCTAAATTTTACTCTATTTGTCCTTGCAGCATTGGTTACAGCTTATTAAACTTTAATATTATATCAAAGTTTGTAGTCTCTATCTTCTGTTACAGATGCGTGTATACGCACCCCATGACCCTGTTTGTTATCTGTTTCACAAACAAGACGTATTTTTTCAGGACTATGTAATATAGGTTGGAACCTAAACGTAAATTCTGCAGTATGAGTTGAACGTACACACCAGTTTTTATAAGGTACCAACAGCACTGAATAAACTTGATGAATCCCATGCTGGTATCTTAATATCTTATCTTGAAGAATACTTACTCGACAACGACTATATCACAACTAGCATATTATTTAATGTTCAATTAGAGATATAAATATCAGAATTAAACGGTTTACATAGCCTCAAGATTAAGTTCCCACATTTTGTACACACTACTGTATACAGTCCCTGGTCAAATTATTATATGCACTTTATTTTTTTTACGTTTTTAAAGTGTGGTCAGCCTGTATACGAATCTGACATAACAAAGGTTTATAATTCCTTGAAAAACAGTAAACGATTAATATTTTTATTCATTTATTTTTTTTTGTTGATCTGTCACCTCACTACCTCCGATTATGTGTTTCGGACCGTACACAGTTCATCACAAGTGTCAGTTGCGTTCTCACGTTTTACAAGTGCGGACGTGTTTAAGAGATCGTGAAGTAGATTATTTAGTGCTAATTTGTGTTATAGCTATAAATTTGTTCTTTTTTAGGAATTGTTTTAGGTTTTGGTGTTGATACTAAAGTTTTGCTATTATAAATATCCTAACCTAACTTAACCTACAATTACAGATAACATTACAATACCTTACCTATATCAACAATGTTCCCTACCCATCAAAGGCTGCTAACCTAACATTTGCCTTACCTAACAATATCTGACAAAACCACCAACACCTACAAAATATTTAACCTTTCAACTACTGTTAACATAACATTACATAGTCTAACACAATATCATTATTTAACCTATCTTTAGCATATTACTTCAGAGTGCATTGTATACCTAACAAACTACCATAGATAACAAAACAACCTATTCGGACTTAACCATCGTATCTAACAATAATTGTCAAACTAATATTATTTAATTAAGTTTTAACCTATCGATTACAATTAACATAACAATACTAGAAATAAAAAAAATCCTATATAAAACATCAGTGCTTACTTATCAATAGTTGTTTTTCTACCAAAACGTAAAATATTCCATCAAGGGTTGACTAAACGGCACCTCTGACTTGTCAACAACCGTATTGCTTCTATAAATCTAGACTGAAACAATAAATTATAGAAATTAGCGACACTAGGCAACTATACCTGTAACACGGTTGTCAATGTACTCTTTCAGATTGCTCAAATTTCATTTCACTGTTAACATATCTATGACTATGATTTGAGCATTTGTGAATTTATGATCAACAAACTTTAATTTGTTGTGTATGCTAATAACACTACTGTTGTGTATCCATAACCTACAGTCATTTAACAATTGTTATATTTAATTTTGTGTAATTTAATTTAAATTGCCTAACCTTAGGCAACATAGGTAACTAATTTTGATAGGTTAACCTTAGGCTAGAGTAGTTAAGAGATTTCCTGTATACTGTGTGTTTGCAGGTTTATTTGAATTAAGTAGTTTTTTTTCTGTATTTAACTACAGTCTTTAAAAATTGTTATGTTAATTTTGTGATAAATTAATTAAGCAGCTTTTACCAGATACCATTTAGCCTAGTTAGGCCTATTTTAAATTTTTTTATATAGCCTTAGCTAGGACCTGGTTTTCTGTGTCTGGGTTTATTTGTATTCTTAAATAGATTTTCTGTATGTAAATACAGTCCTTAATAATGTTAATTTAATTTAGTGATAATTTAAATTAAATTAAGTTTCCCAGTCATAGACTATAGTTAAGCCTACCTTATAATTTTTATACATCCCTGGCTAGGCTAAGCTAAATTTAAGACTTGTTTAAATTTTTAACCTATTTTAAAGAGATTAGTTTCATTTCTTTTTAGGCTTTAGTGATTTTAAAACTTAGTTGGTAAAATAATAGGTACAGGTTAGTAAGCTAATAATAATTTAAAGTATGTATGCTCTGTGTGATATCTGTGGGACTGTAAAAGGTTGAATATGTGAATAGCTGCCCTACTTGTGATTTGAATGCAAGAAATGTGTTAGTTAAGGAAGGACGATTGCAAGACTGAGTGAAAATGTGAAGGGATTGAAAGAAGAAGTATTTGGAGTTGAGAAGGAGGGAAGTGTTAGGAACAAAAGTTATAAGGATGTCGAGGGCAAGGAGGGAGGGGATATAGCGGTAGGACAGGAATAGTGTGATTCACCTAGGCAGGAAGATGGAGGGAAAAGGATAAAGTAGTGTATAATAGGTCTGCAGAATGAATATAGACATTGTAGATTACAGAAATAATAATTTAAAGATGAGGATCTGGAAAGTCAGTCAGCCTGTGACCAGTACCGTAACAGGTTTGATGGTCTTCCAGATGGGGAGGGATTCAGAGAGGCCAATGGTAATGGTGAACTAAGTCAGGAAGGCCGGTAAGTCGATATTATGGTGTGTAGAACAGAAAGACCTTTGAACACCTGAATTAAAAAGAAAAATGATTATTCGTATGTAAAACAGTGACAGCTGTTGAGTGGACTGCGTGGATTGAAGCGAAAGATATACTGATTCTACAAATGTTGATTCAAATGTGATTGTGCCTGTGGGTACAAATGATATAGGGCATAGAATGTCAGAAGAATTTAAATAGCAGATATAGTGAGAGGTTGATTCAGATGTGATCTTGCCTAGTGGAAGAAGGTGCATGATTCTGGGATTTTACCCTAGGTTAGTTGCAGGTCAGGAATGGGGAGTAGGGCTTTAGGTGTAAATGAAAAAGGGTTAGGAAATTAATGTTTTCAGAAAATATTAGGTTTTTGGATTCGTGGAAGGAGAATTTCTGGATAAGATCATTTTGCAGCAGATTGGGTTCACTTGGTTCGTAAAGGTGTGAGCCTTTTCGAGTACCCAGTTTTGAGATTGTGTTAGCAAAAAAAACTATAAAATTTGGGGGTGGTGTTCCTAAATTCTGGATTACAAATAATAGGCATATGGTTAACTGTAATTAGTGGGAGATAAATAAAACTAATGTTTTTACAGGTTTAAATAATGTTGATAGCAATAAAAATAACAGCATTCGAGTATCAAATGTTTTTACACAAATGCTCATAGCCTTTAGAAATAAAAAAAGCATGAGCTGATTAGTAATACCATAAATGAGAATCTAGGACATTATTTGCATAACTGAGGCATGGTTAATGAAGAATTATATGGGAGACTCCCTTCAGGAATATGGAATAGAGGGATATTCACGTTTATTATACCAGCGTAGAGGAAAGAAGGGTGTTGGTGTGGCGCTTTATGTTAAAAGCAATATCAAATCTGTACTAATGACTGACTTTAAAATTAATTCATGATATTGAATCAGTGTGGGTAGATATCCTTAGTATACAATAAATCATATAGAATAGGGCCATTTTATAGACCTCCTGGCCAGAGTCCAGAATTAGACGCTGAAACTGTGGAAAGAAATTGAGACAGCATGGCACAGTAAAGAAAAAGGTTATAGTCATAATGGCAGACTTTAATTTTCCTGGCATTCATTGGATTCCTTGTCTAATATGGATCATAGTAGTTCTGCATTCATAAATGGTAAACTAGATAACTTTTTGACCCAGAATGGTCCAAGAACCCACAAGTTACGATGCACTATTAGACTTAATATTAAACTAACAATGAAAAGTATGGTGGATGAAGTTAAGAGTTAGGAGATTTAGGAAGGATAATTTTATTATTAATTTAGATTTAATATGAATGTGAATCTGGGCCCAATTGCAAAGTTAATAGGGAAAAGATCATAGATTTCCGAAATGGCGATTTTTACCAAATTTCGCAGGACGATTGTCTTAGTACAACTGACTGGGTAAGAGTTTTAAAGGACCAAAAAATGTTATCATGTGGGAACCATTTTTAAACAAATTTTAATGAATATTCAGTCAGTATGTTTTAAAGATAAAACCATTAGGGCTGGGCGAAGAGAAAAACCTGTTCCGGTGAAATTAGAGAGATAAGGGAGAAAATTAATGAAAAGCGTAGATGTTTTAAAATATTCAACGGTAGTAAAGAGGAAGTATGATTTAGAAAATTATAGGAAAAAATAGAAATGAACTTAACCAGTCAATAAAAAGGCAAAGAGAGAGAAGGCAGAAATTAATTTAGCAAATAATAGTAATAAGAACCTGAAGGAAGTTTTTTAGCTTTATTAAATTTAAAAGTAAAGAATCAGGACAATTGGTCCAATTAAAAATTGATGAAAATGTTATGTGAGTTCAGATAAGGAAAGGGTCAACATTTTCAATGCTTATTTTGCTTTTTGTGTTTATGAGGAAAGATTAGATAATATTCGGAGACTAATAGTTCTTGTATTCATGTAACAAATTTACTTACAGAATTTGAATTTGAGTAAAATATTAAACGTTTATTAGATCATATTTGTAGAGGTGACTGTGCAGCGCCCTGTGGGTATATATGGTAGAATTCGGAAAGAGGGTTACAAGCATTGCAAAGGCACTGTATTTGATTTTAAGCGATCTATAACATTTGGTGATGGGGTACCAGGATGACATGGAAAACAGCATCATGTTGTGACCTATTTATAAGTAAAGGTAGTTAGTAAGGAAGATTTGGAAATTATTAGGCCAGTTAGCCTTAACATCTCTGGTTGTAAAGGGTTCTTGGAAAAGTTACTGAAAGTCATATAAGAAATATTTAGAAGATAACAAGGTATTGTATGACTCCAGCACGGGATTTCAGAAAGGGATGGTCATGTCAACAACCTTTTAGAATTTATGGAATACATTACTGACTGCATCGACGAGGAGATCCAGTTGAATTGTATATTTAGACTTTAGCAAAGCTTTGATAAGGTTCCCCACATAAGGCTGATGAAAAAAGTTATTGCAATGTGGTGGTGTGGATGTGGTACATGGTTGGATTAAAGAGTCGTTGCGAAAATAGATGCCAATGTGTACAACTAAATGGGAATAAATATCATGGAAATAGTGAAGAGTGGTGTTCCCCAGGTTCAGTGCTGGGGCCCACTATTGTTCCTCATGATGTATATAAAATATGTAGACCAGGGACTTAAATGCAAAGGGTTCTAAGTTTGCAGATGATACTTAAGTGGCCACCTCAGTTAAGAATAGTGAAGGATGCATAAGATTCAAAATGATTTTGATAAACTCTTGGGTGGGCAGATAAGTGGCAATGAATTATAATTTTAATAGTAAAAAAGTGTAAGGTTCTTCAACCTAGCTTCACCTCAAATAAAAGTTTTAACTACGATATGAATGGGATTGGCTTGAGAGTCGGTGGACCAAGAAAAAGATTTAGCTGTGTGTAATTATAAGTAGTAATTTGAAAGTAGCCTAATCAGTGTTTTTGGAAGCTAGAAATAAGCTAATAAGATGCTGGCATAAATAAACCGCAATGTTGTTTAACAAGAGCAAGGAGTAATAAGTAAACTGGTATAATAGCTATGTTTAGGCCAGTAATAGAGTATGTGCACAAGTTTGGGGCCCTTATTTAAAGAAAGACTTAGATTGCTGAGACGAGAGTAACAACAAGGAGCAACAAGGATGATTTCTGGGTTTTGAGGGTAAGAGCTATTATGGGAAGAGGCTGAAGGAGTTAGGAATGTTTTCTGTAGAAAGGCGATTTCTCAGAGGGGAAATGATACAAGTCTACAAAATATTTTACATCTATTGATAATACAGAGAGCCAATAAACTTTTTCATTAGTTTAAAGAAACAAAAAAAGAACATGGCGATGCAGGTGACCAGTGTGGACATAATAAGAAAATTAAGAAGAAAAGCATGCATCTGATATAAGGAAAACATGCATGAGTAATAGGGTTGTTTAAATTTGGAATAGTCTCCAGGAGGAGGTTGTTGAGTGTGACTCGATTGCAACATTTACAGAAAGGGTTAGATTCGTTTATGGATGGGTTGGGTATCATTATAATATATTGACGAAGCCAAATTGGCGGGTTTTTAGTCCGTTTTTAGTTATAGTAGTTATTTAATGTTAGATGGCATGTGTGACCTAAACTTAGTATTAATGCATGTGGATGCGTTGGGTTATATTTCAATATCATTAGTTTTGAGCTAGACCAGAATTGGTGTATTGGTGTTAGCAACAATTTGACCAAGCCCTAGGGTGCTTTGTGGATCTTGCTATGAGATGGTTGTGTTAGGTGGGTGACTGGACAGTCTCGATATGCCCATGTGGCTTTTTACTGTCTCTATATTCTTAATGTCTTAATGTCTATGTTTCCCACTTTCGAAACAATCAACAACACCTTTCATTCTTGTATTGACATGTATATGTTACTGTGTTTACATACAACATATAACAAAAACTTTATTTAACTTAACCTAATCTATCAAAATCTTTAGAATATTTCATCAAAGGTATCTTTAGCGACTTATTCCTTATATATCTAGAGATTGATTTAATGAATTATTAATCTAGCGAAACTTGGCAAATGTACGCAATGCGACACCTAGCAACTGCTCGTGTTTTCGGTGAGAATCTGTTTAAAACGGCTCGTCAATCCCAGCGTCACACTCTTAATCAGTAGCTGTGAGGATCAGCATTTTAAGAATCATTAGATAGAACCATCCTCATCTTAAACGTTATACTCACTCTGATCCAAGTATCACTTCTAACTTAATTACATACATCAGCCAACAACATAGATTTGAGCAAATAAAATGGGTAATGAAAGAACATTTTTATTTCACATTTTATTTTCATATTAGTCAGAATCTTTATACATAGAAATGAATAAATGGTAAAATATTATCTACACAGGTTTCAAAGTACCATTGCTTGAGCTTTTATAAAAATGCGTTTATTATCAGTATGCTTCATCTTTTTTGTGTCTGTAATGATGGAAACGCCTCCATACTGCACAGGCTGAAAAATTCGTTTCTTCACCGAGTAGCATATACCGCCTCTACTGGTGCCGTTCAAGCTAGCATTAGGATTCTTTGACTCGCCTAAACGGGCAGCTTTTTTTTTGTAAGGTAGGTCTTCGTTGTCATCATCATCATCCAACTGTATTTCATTTATAGCCTTTACAGTACAGTAACATCGTGTTTGATATCTTCATATAGAGACATCGTGACGAACTATTTTCTTAACATCTCTCTCTCTCGTACAACCAATTTCGACAACTTTTTAATGTTGAGACTACGTCTTTCGTGTCATTGTTTATTGTAAGCCTTTTGGCCTTTACAATATATTTTATATTTACATCTGCAGTTCTTATTCCAATAGAATAAGACTTTGGTTCTATGCAAACAAAGGATTCACCAAAGGTTCCAGGTCCATACTCCGATATTTCGTCCGTTAATTCGTCTAAAAAGTTCCCTGTTTCAGAAACTTGCTCATCCTCGACCGTTACAAAAATGCAAGAGTCTACATCGCAGTACAGAGTCCTATGTTTTACCTTATTAAGTGACTTGTATAATTTTATACGAGTAGTAATTAATGAAGCAATAGCTGTTGAAGAAAATCGTTTTTAACTGTTGTTGCTACATATTTGCTTCATATGGGTCTTATTTAATTAACTTCTATATAGCATTGATTAATTAACTTTCATACTTGTTTATCGCTAGTGCATATTATATCTTCTCTAACATGTGCACTTTGGGTAAATTTTCCCAAATGAGAATTGAGGCACAATTTAGTAATGAATCGCATTCCCGGGTTCTTTTTAATATTGTTTATATCGAGTTCAATGTCTTAATTTTCCTTGAAAAGCCTTACGAACTCAACTTTCTTCAAAATCAGGATCATCTTCACGAATATTTCAGGGAGGACCTGATACCTCAGTCTTAATCTTTAAGTTGTGACATGCCCCTCAAACAAGAATTCCTTCTCCTTAAACGACCAGACTTGCCTTCAAATTATTTGAGAATCTTGTACCCCGTCTCTAGTGCCAACTCTATTTCAGCTGCGGTATATACACCATTGATAGCACTGCTATTCTCGTTATGATTGCATTTTTCACAAGCCTCTTCAGCGCATTTCACACAGAGGGAATATTAATTTCTTTTTCATGCATGAGTTCAGCAAGAACGTGATCTAAATTCTGAGTAGGCAAAATCTTAGCATGTATTGATATGTTAAAACTTGTTTTAGATGATAATCTAGGTCTGGTATTGTTATGTTAATTGCAATTGATAGGTTAAAGCTTTGTTTGAAAGTTATTGAGGTACGGTGATGTTAGGTTAAGTCCGGTTAGGTTAAGCTTTGTTATACATGGTAGTTTGTTAGGTATCCAATATACCTTTGAAGTAATATGCTACAGATAGGTTAAATTATGATTGCACGTTAGATTATATAATGTTATGTTAACAGTAATTGATAGGTCAAATACTTTGTTGGTATTGATAGTTTTGTCAGATATTGTTAGGTAAAAGAATTTTAGGTTAGAAGCCTTTGATAAGTAGGGAACATTGTTCATGTTAGGTAAGGTATTACTATGTTATCTGTAATTGTAGGTTGAATTACGTTAGCATACTTTTGTTTAGGTAATGTTAAGTTTTATTGGGTTATGTTAGGTTAATCACCTATAATATGCAGGGAGCTTTGTTAATGTTAGCATTTATTCATAATTCAGTAGGATATATAGGTTAGGTTAGGATAAGGTTATTTAGATAATGTTAAGTTTTGTTAGATATTACTATATTAGCACTTATCAGTAATTGATAGGTTTAGCTATGTTAAGTTAATTTTGGTAGGTTAGTGTAGATATTGTTATGTTAACAGTAATTGATAGGTTATATATTTTGTAGGTGCCGATAGTTGTCAGATATTGCTAGGTATAAGAATGTCAGGTTAGGTAATGCTAGGTTAGCAGCTTTTGATAAGTCGGAAGTATTTAAATCAACACCTGTATAAGACTCGTATTCTCGATATTTAAATCTTTTAATTGAGCCATCAATTCTTAAGGGCTCTTTCCAATTAAATTATATTCCATTTATTATGGAGGAAAAAAATGTTATGCAATTTTTAATCTTCATTTGATTCTGAAGAATATTTTGAAAAAGAATCGAATGTTTTCCGTTTCCGATGGGATTTGTAAATAAATATTTTACAAATTTTATGTACCGAATTAGTTTATTTAAAATAATTTCAAACCCCTCAATATCATTACTAGTAATTTTTTTCTAAATCTAGTTCTTTTATTCTTTTGGGTATTTATCCCATTAATTTCTGAAAGATTTTGCAAGTTCTCCATTTATTATAGAGAGGAAAAAGTTTATGTCGATTTTAAATGCAATCTGATTGTAATTTCCTCTCCTCTAAGATTTAATGGTTTATGATCTTGATCAGCAAGCCAAATATGAATTAAATTAATAGTTGGAATTGTTACCGGTAGATATACTACTGTATTATGACTTTCATTTACTTTGTAACCAGGAGGAACATCAGGAAAGAAACTATACAAAATTGGTTTTTGATGTCCATTAAGATAAGAACCTTCTATAATATTACAATTAACTAAGATAGAGTTTACCGGTAAAATGTCAACAATCTTTTCACCTTAATGTTCTCCAATCCCATCAATTGTATCCTTTCTAAATCCTAAAAGATTTTTAAATGATTTTTTATGGAAACGAATGCTAACACTTTCATTCTTAATATGAATAATACATTTCATAGTTATCTAGTTTGCCTCAATACTGAATGCTTCTGAATGTTTATTTTTAACGATCTGTTCTTGAATGTAATTATTAATATCTTTCATCTCATAATCACCTGTTGGAAATATTATTTCAAAAATTGTTTTATTATATTCATATGCGAATTTGTTATTTGATTCATCGATATTTGGTACTGAATGATATATATTTATATTTACTAACGCTATTTCATGTGTTTTATCCTTATCTAATTTCAGAGAAGGATAAAAATTAAATTCGAAATCAGATGTATTACTAGATAACACAATGCTTATTTATTGCAGAGAAAAAAAAAGTTATTCAAAGATTCTATTAAAACGTTATCAAATATTTTGAATTTGAAAAGTTGATCGTTTATTGCCTGTAACTCATTAAAAAAGGTAGTGTTACCCGCTTGCATTTCTAAAAAAAATTTTGTCTACTTATAAGTTCATTAGCATCTGATGGTAAAAATTTGAAACCAGTTTCTTGTGTTTCATTGATATTCTGAGGTGTATCTCCTACACTACTTCTTCGAGGTGTATCTCTCATGGTTACTTCTTTTTATTGTTCCGCTTAATTGCGAGTTACTTTCGGATCGTGTTTTCCTTTTTACTTCATAACCAAATTTTTATTATTGTTAAATAATAATCACCTCGGCTTATATAGATTAACAATAATTTTATTACCTCTATGATTAGAATTTAACAGCCTCCACATTTAAAAAAGTGCTTTGGGTTTGTATCGAGTTGATTTTTCTTTATATAATTAATCGAAATCTGTTTTAGAAACATCTCCAGGATTTTCAAGGTTGTTTCCAAAAACCTTCAGTATCGATGTATTGTTTCCCATTAATAATTAAATTACTATCAATTTTAATCATTCATTACCCAATTAATAAAATCTATCACTATCACGTATCACTATGGTTCAAATTGAGGATAACCAAAGCTTATCATAATTGTTGAAAGAGTCTTTCAAATATTTTTCTGATTATTGAATTTATTTCGAATTTTAATTAAACGTAACCACAAGAACGTTCTATTACTCAGTTGATGAAGGCTACATTCTTGCAGACTAGCTAACGATGACTGTATTACTAGTAATTGTGTATGGTGGATGACCTTCGAGTATTTTCCTTTTGAATGATGCTTAGTTTACTCCATTAATATATAGGTCATCAATTACGTGAAGAAATTTTTAGCTTTCTATCCTAGGCGTTTAAAAACTCTTTATCACAGTAGGATACAAGTCGTTGCTCTCTCTCTCCTCTCTCTCTCCCAAGAATTTAATTATTTTTTTTGATAAGCATTTATGACATATTCTCTATAGTTACTTAAACTAATATTATCTAAGATAGCATATTGTTATATAATAATGTGGTCAATATATATATATAGATAAGAGAAAAAAAAACACTAAACAACAAACACCACAATTAACTAAACGTCAAACGGCTAAACAGCAAACAGCTGAACGGAAAGCGAAACGGTTTTCTGTTTGCTGTTCGCGTTTTCACTCTCTAATATTTCCGTACAAGTCTATTTCCATTTATACCAAGAAGTGCTGTATTACCTTTCCATTTAACCCAATATTTCCCTTCTCTCTTATCTTTTATATATTTTTCAACATCAAGATAATTCCACTTTCATATTTCACCATCTCTTGCTCATAAAAACTTGCAATTATCTCTTGCATATCTTTTCCGTTCTTTTCACTTAATAAAGGATTATGTTGTCAATACTTCAAGACATTAAATAAAATATTCTTTTAAATCACTATTATATTAAATCTACAGATTCTATTCTAAATACACCAGACCACACATAAATTTGGATTTATAGTATTATAACTCACACGGATGAAGAATCACTCGTACACAATCTTACTATCTTGCGCAAGAGATCACTTGAGAGTTCAATTTCAATATTTAAGTGCTTCGCTCTGTGATAATCTCAGCCAATTATAATTATTTAAAACTAATTCAAGAGAAGCAGAAAAAGATAAACTTCCGCAGTAGCAAATAACTTTTCACCTATTTTAAATTTCAAAAGTGATCATGTTAAATCACATTTATACTATTTTGAGCCGCCTTAGTTTTACGTTTGGTAGAGGAACCATTGTATTCTATGTTTTTGAATGTTCTAGAGGATTGACATATAGAGTATATGTAGATTGTAGCCAGCCAAGACTGTAATAAAGATTCGTTTAAATATATTTTGAAATTGCGCTCCACAATATTATTTCCAGTTTTCTTTTTAATACGAGTAGCCCAAGGTATTATGTGCTGGTAATAAAAAAACGATATAACCTAGTAATATACTACTGCTTTACACTCTTATATTGATATAATGATTTTTGCAGAGTCATACCTCATAATCAGCCTTGCCACTGGTCGTCAACCCAGATGCGTACTTAACTCTTCTCGTCTCGAAACTCTTTATGTCTTAGGTTGTTGTAAGTGATGTACACCATTTCTGTCATTGAAAGAACATAGTCATTTATTCCGAATATCCAGTTTGAGGAATTATGATAAATGTCTTTCAATTTTTCTGAGCTCACTTCTGCAAGCTCATTTTTACGCTTTTTGAGAAAGCCCATTGTGCCGAATCCTTGATTTCACTCCCATAAATCTCGTTTGTTTACAATTCTCGCACCTATCTTTTGTATATGATCAGGTTCTATGCATCTAAAGCAATTTTCCACTAGCTTGTTTTTCCGTAATAAAGACGATAGGCTACAGCATTTTTTTTCACTTTTCGAATTTATTTTGTGTTCAGGGCAGGATCCAATATTGGACCCAGCAGCACCCCATTTTAGCCCCCCACACCTAAAACATATGTATATATTAAGACATCTGTAATTTCTCTAGGTGTACCATCTAATGGGGGAAAAAAAGCAAGACTGTAGCTTGTTCTGACTCTAAAACATCGTTTTTGGGTGTTTTTATGTGTCTTTAGTCATTTCTTCAAAACCTATGTTTTTGACATTTTTCGTACATTTCAAAAAATTCTACAATCTTTTTGATCGACATGACTTCAAAACTTAAATATGCATTAGAGGGTCTATTATCATGAAAAAACGAAATTAGATTTTTTTTTTTTGAAAAATTTGTTTCTCAGCAATGTCGAAATTAAAAATGAACATCTCTTGTTTTTTAAAATGACAAAAATTCTGATAGTTAATCTTTTTCCCTGCAAGGCTGGACCCAAGATGAATTTTCAACCCATATGTGTAGTCGGAGGACAGATGTCACATGTTGTATATATATTAAATAACATTTTGTATATGCAGTAGCTATGAAACGTAGTATTGTGGAGAACAAATTTTTCACATGGAAACATAGTTTTAAGATCTTTGTTTTTAAATATTTCACTGATTTGGTACGCATTATCAGTAAATAATTATCTAATATAAGATATGATGTTTGTATTCCTCGTGCCCAAAATCTTATAACAAGCCATGAAAATTTGATGTTGATCGGATAATTTAAAAAAAATATAATGAGCAGAAAACAAGAGATACACTTTTTTTCAAAAATTTTATTTTTTGAAATATATATAGTGCAATATTGATATATATTTTATTTACTTAATCCGTTACAATCAACATTATAATTTTTCTAACTAACTAGCTAACTTATTAGCGCATTACCGATAAAATGTGTCAGCACCTTTACCACCAGTCACTGAGAGAGTGGTGGTTTTAAATATATATATATATATATATATAATACATATATTATATTTATTTTAGTCAGATATATACTATATATATATATGAAACCAACAAATCTTATGCATTTAAAAAGAGATATTAAACGACTTTTTTCATAGCTATAAAAATTATAATATATTTTATTGTATTAATATATTGGTTTAGTTGGGGTTGCGGAAGTCCTGACTCACCATCAATCTCTTGCTCAAGCGCAAATGCGTGTGCATAGCCTTCATCGAGAAGGTTCTTGTGATCTCGTGCCGTAAAACAGCCTTCTTATCGTTTCCGAACTCGACCAATTTGTATGTAAATTCGTTTAAATGGGTATATGAAAGTCTAGTGTAGGCATAAATGTTGAGGAGAGAGGGAGGAAGAGGTGATGGATGTATTAGAAAGGGCAAATTGATTTCCTCGCTGTGACTGAAACAAAGATGAAAGAAAACGTGCATAAGATTGAGTGGATTGTATGTGTGTAATGTAGTGTGTGTGTTGCTGGGTGTGGAAAGGTAATGAGAGAGGGAGTGAAGCAGTTGCAATTTTGACTGAGTGACCCTGGTACAATAGACTCTATGAGTTTAGACTTATCTTTTATATTACTTTCAAATTATATATATATTATATATATATATATATATAAATTATATATTATATATATATATATATATATTATATATAGTTATATAATATATAGGATATATATATATATTATATATATATAATATATATATAGAGCTTAAATGTGTGTGAGAGTACTAGAATTCTAATGTGGTTAAAAATTTAAGTTTAAAAAGGTCTAGGTATGTGTGGTTCTGACGTATGGTCCATCTGAAGGGAAACGTTGAAAAAGAGTACGATTTTTTGGGATAGAATCTGAATTGTATGTTTTTCACTGGGAAATGGATGCCCGTGTAGTGTAGGAGCTTCAGAGTTGAATTAGTGTTGGGGACCTGAATGTTGGATAGGTGAGAATCAAAAAAAGGATGGCCAAGGTTATATCAGTGTATTTGGATTTCCACATTTTTCGATGATCATGAAAAATGCGATAATCGACGGTGGGGAGAAAAATGAGAATTGGTAGGAAGGTGATTGATTCTGCTGAAGAGAGAGCGGTATGTGTGTATAGTATACTTTCATTAAAGAACAACAAGAGTATCCATAAAGTATACTAGAGTTGGTGACGGTAGAGATGGTATCCGAAGTGAAAAGTATGATTGATTTGTGTTGGTGAAAGAAGATGTTGTTGAAGTATGTGTTCGGATGTTAAATCAGTGGAGGGTTGTGAGCTAATGGATTTATTCTGTTGTATCATTATTTTGTTTCTATGTGTTAAATTGAATGTTAGTGGTGGTCTTAGCGATGAGTGAGGGAAAGGTGTATACGTAAAAGAAAAGTACGGTTAAATTAAGAAGACATTTTATAATAGTGAACAAGACAATAAGGTTAAGTATGGAAGAGCGCTCGCTTAGCAAATAAATGGGTTGAATGTGAACAAGTTAATACTGAACAAATATGGGGGCAAATGAAGGGAGGAAGCAATTGTTAGTAGTGCAGAAGAAGAATATGGATGTGCTAAAGTAGCGGAAGTAAGAATGTTATAACAGTGAGTGGTGGAATATGAAGAAGTGATGAAAGCGGTTAAGAGTAAAAAAGAAGCGTGGATTTAGAATGTACTAAAAGCAAAATGATGAAGTCTCAAAAGGAAGATGTTTGGAATTATTATATATGAAGGAAAAAAGAAATACTAAAGATGTATTTATTACGTAGGAGAAAAACAAGAGGTAAAAATGAAACAGTTTGGAAGGAGGAGATAATAAATGGAATGGGGACGTACAAGGGAATAGGAAGCTCTTCTGAAGGAGCGCGAAAGGTTTAAAGAATGGTAAGAATAAAGAGTGAATCTGCATTAGAATAATAAATAGGGATGGTGCTGTTGTAACTGATGAAATGGATTGTGGAGGTGTTTGAAGAACACTTCGAAAATCGCCACAATATAACAGTAAGTGCTAAAGCATATGAATGTGTGTGGTTGATGTGCAGAGGAATAGGTATTTTGGGGATAGAGTGAGAAAGTTGAGGAGGAGGTAATGGGAGAGTGAAAAAGTTGAAGCATTGGTAAATCTGCAGGTATAGAAGAAATTACTGGTGAAATGATCAAGAAAAACGGAGTGAGAGATGGTCATTTATGATTGGATTGAAATGTATAGTAATTAAAAGACGTTTATGGAGGTATATATAGTCAGTGGCGGCTCTAGGGCAGAGGGGCTGACACTGGCTAATCGCCCTGGGCCCTCACCGCACCTTTTATATTGGACCTCGACACGCATGCAGAGTGAGGCATAACCAGATATTTAACCGCCTCTATATATCGCATGAGCTGCGCAATATATAATTATATAATATATATATATATATAATATATAATAATAATATATATATTATATATATATATATTATATACTATTAATATTATATATAAATATATATTATTATATATAACTATATAATAATTTAATATATTTTATATATGATTAGAACGTCGTCGAGTGTGGAAGCAATGGAAACCAGAGGGGATGCGAGAAGAGAAGTGTCAGAAGAGAGATTTTTAAAGAAGGAGTCTTGTAAAAGACTAATGGAAAGGAGAACGGAATCTGAAAACTCTACTCAAGAAGTATTCAGATCATTTACTGGCGTGATTGTCTATATGATTCAAAGTAACTCTAAGTATATAAAAAGTGAAAAATATATTTCTTATTACGATGAATTTCATCAAAATACAAATTTTATACATTTAAAGTAATATACATCTAAAAACTAGATTGGACTGATCATGACGAAAAATTTCTACTTAGATCAACTGATTAGTTTTTGGAATATTAAATGACAATATATCTTAAAAAGAGGAAGAAATTAAATAATTTAATTTAGCAGGTGAAGCTGATTTCTGGAAACAGTCGAGTCATATGAAGATTTAATTATCTTCCTCTGGTGGCTAAGGGGCTTGAAAAACCCTACCCTACTTACCATAATGCTCTTTTCAGTGAATTGGTGGTCGTGTGTAAATATTGATCACCTCAACCAAAATTACCTTGCAACACATGCAGGAAATGTATGCTTAAATGTGTAAATAAATAAATAATATATATATATATTAATATTATATATTATATATATAATATATACTACTATATAATATATTAATATAATTGTAAATATAATAATATAATATTATATATATATAATTAATCGATATTAATATATATACTATATATATATAATATTATATTAATATAATAATATATATATCATATTAATATATAATATAATTTTAATATATATATACTATTTATAATATTTAAATATTTATTATAATCTTTTTACTCTTTCTTTTCTCTTTTATTAATACCTTCTTACCCTCACAGAAACTTAGGAAAGGTAAGCGGATTTTGTCATTTGAGCATACGGAAAAGAATAAGAAGCGGATTTTAAGTTTGACATAGGAAAAACAATAGTCGAAAAGAAAAGGCCCAGCCTTACCGCCCCCTCAGTTCCATTAATTAGTGAGAATAAATCGTCATAAGACCAGAAAATCCACCCTAGCGCGTTCACGGGACCACGATGGACCCTCACTATGGTAAATCGTCAATGTAAGGGTTCATCCCTTGCCCAGGTGGGCCACAACATGCCCCCATACAAAACCCCGCCATTTCACTCCTATTATGCACCTTTATTCTGGCCTCTGTGAAGCCAAACTCACATTTCTTCTCCTTAAGACATTTCGATTCACCGGACTCAATCCAGCGTTTATTCGTTCTACCAGCCGGTCGGCGTTCCCAGCACACTCGCCACTATAACCAACCGACTAACAACCGACTATCATTCATTCCTTTCCACATGAATGATAAAACCATCTCAACATACTTTCATTTTATTCTTCATTTATAGCCTACTTTCTTCACTAAACCACACAACTTCTCTAATACCGTTCATTGCTCCTCACTCCTGTCTCAATCACCATTGACACCATTATTCTTAGCACACGCTTCACTATCATAATACATACTTTGATTCCATTACAGAAGCTCTTAAACCACCAACACCTAATATATACAGCCAACACCTGCTATAGAGCTTCCCTATTTAACACCTATCATACGCCTGGTTGCATAATCCAATAAAACCTAGATACAATTTTAATATAGTATATATATATATATACTTATGATATTCGTAATTAACAAGTATATATTAAGTATATAATTACCTAAATAATATATAATTATTATGATAGTATATATATATACTATAATATATATATATATAGTATATATGTATATGTTGAGTTATATATATTACTCCCAGATACATGTACCCAGCGTTATAACTAAGTTTGTTATTGTGCATCATTTTAATACTTTATAGCTGGTGGTGACATGTTCTCTACTGAAATAACATCGATCAGGGCCCCGCAAAGGCTTAGGGCGTAGCAGATTTGCACGCCTGGAGACCCCGACAAGTTCTAGAGCGCCACTGGGTTATAGTTCACGAAGAGATTATTGGAAGCTAGATGGAGCTAAAAAGTGTTCCTGTAATATCTAGAAATAACGCTTATATTAAGGTAAGGAGTTAAGGGAACTGTAGAAAATTTAAATAGATTAAGAAAAACTTCGAATAAGTTTATTTGGAGTTGTAGGAAGATTATGCATGGTATTTTGGTAGAGAGAAGAAGAAATTGCGCGAGTGACCTGAAGGAAGACTTTAGGTGAAGAACAAGGTGA